>ML778562.1:1498328-1559701 GCA_009831015.1 Picea engelmannii | reverse complement strand
CAGGGGCATTGGTTAACCCAAATGGCACTACCACAAACTCATAGTGACCATACCATGTCCGGAAAGAGGTTTTATGGATGTCTTCACCCTTGATTCGGACTTGATGGTATCCCGACCTCAAGTCAATCTTTGAGAAAATAGACGCACCCCCCAACTGATCGAATAGATCATCGATCCTGGGCAAGGGGTACTTGGTCTTTATGGTTACTTTATTGAGTTGTCTATACTCTATACATAGTCTGAGGGTACCATCCTTCTTTTTCACAAACAGGACCAGTGCTCCCCATGGGGACACACTAGGTTGAATATAACCCTTATCCATCATTTCTTTCAATTGCAATTTGAGTTCAACTAACTCAGGTGTGCTCATCCGATAGGGTGTCCTAGACACCGGCACCACTCCTGGTGCGAGCTATATCGAGAAGTCAATGTCTCTTCTCGGAGGTAGACCCGGTACCTCTTCCGAAAACACATCTCTGTATCCTCTCAGGATAGGGTGATCATCAGGGATTGGTTTAGCACCTTCGATTGTTTTCAACACCTGTATTGCATATAGGGGACATCCCTTTTGGCAATACTTTCTCATTTGCAAGGCTGATATTTGCCTCATCGAGACAGGTTTTCGGATCCCTTAAAGGGTTATCTTTTTTCCTTCTTGGCTCACGCATTCTAAGGTTTTATGGTAACAGTCCAATTTGGCTTTATGGGTGGACAACCAGTCCATACCAATCAACAAATCGTATGATCCCAGGGGTAATATATTAAGGGTTTCTTGGGTGAGGAATTCACCCAACATTAATTGGCAGGCTGGTACGACCTATACTACCTTTATTTTGGTGCCAGTGGCTAACTGTACCAACCATGGCTTAGTTTGCTTTCGTGGCTGTAGCTTACACTTATCAACAGTTTTAGGGGCTATATAACTCAAATTTGAACCAGGGTCAATCAATATAGACACTAGATGGTTGAAAATCATACCTTTTATTTCCACTACCGACGCTTGGTGGTCAGCTTGGTTCTTATCCAATGCTGCATAAATCTACGACACACTCCTTGCCACATCATTGACTGTGGTAGCTTCCTGAATGTTATAAACATTCTGACTGTTCTATTGTCGGTGTGGACAGTCTCTTAGGAGATGCTCTTCTCCGCAACCCCAGCTTTTCAGAGGTTCTTTCTTTGGGTTATTAGTCTTTACTGGTATAGGTCCAGAAGTTTTATTTCCGTCTGATGATGGAAAGTTCTACTGGAGTACAATCCGGGTTGGAAAGTTCATTTTGGGGTTCTTTTTGTAGCTCTTAAATCCTGAGGATTTGATCCCCTTTTTCTGAAATTTCGAACCACTCTTCTGTCTCCAGTCTCCATGAGACTCTTCCCGATGTCCATATTGTTCATGACAATATGTTGCCTTTTGAATAGTGTCTTCTAAGGTCTTTGGCTCGTCAAATTCAATTCAGTTTCGGTATTCCTTGGGTAGCCCACTGATGAAGCGTTGCACCTTCGCCTTCTCTGCTTTGATGTAGTGTACATATCGCAATAAGTCGAGGAATTTGTTGACATATTCCTCTATAGTGAGTTTCCCCAGTTTGAGTTCATAAAACTCTTTAGCCTTTTCGTCGAAATATCTTTCCGACAAATACTTCTTCCGGAAGTACTTTTCAAACTGTTTCCAAGACAGGTCCTCCTCGCAGACCCCTTTCATATTCTTAAGGTCTTCTCACCAGATGGAAGCCTTTCCGTTCATATTGAAAGTGGCCACTCAGGCCTTCAAATTCTCTGAAAAATCATGGACTCTGAAATATTTCTTCAGTCCAAGTAGCCAGGCCTTGGCTTCCTCTCCCTTCTTTATCTCACCGTCGAAGGAGGGAGGTTTATCCTTTCTGAATTCCTCAAATTTATGACTCTTGGAAGTCTTTTGCTTCTTTTATTTTCTTCGAGAATAGGAACTGGTCCTGCTGCTGGAAGAGCCTTCTGAATCGCTAGCTTCCTTCTTAGTGGGATCGTCCGGCACAGGTCCTTTACCTCTGGGGTGGACCTTTCTCAAGGTGCTCCTCTCAGTATGGCCACTGATACGACCATGTTTCTGCACTTCGGGGTCATGCTACATTTGTCGCTGTAGGTCGGATAAGCTCTGCAGTAACACTACATTAATTTCAATTTTCTTTTCTTGTTCTTTCATCATCCTTTCATTATCGGCCTTGCAGATTTGCAACTCAACCATGAGACTCCTCACAGTCTCGGCTAGGTCTAGAGGGGTTCCTATTGCTCTTCTTTCGTCAGACTCTTCGTCTCTGTTGTGGGACCTTCTCCCACCTCTTGGTGAGTCACCATTCTCTGCATCTGTAAATTCCCACGGTTGATCATCTGCTTAGGTGAAAAGACAAACGTTGATTGTTAGTCAAGAGTTAGATATATTTTTATAATCTGCGCATAATTTATAACTCTTTCACATGCATACACAGTCGGGTTCTCGTTTGCAAGTTTTCAATCCTGGACAAGAGAGTTACGTTAGGGGGTTTCTCTTCGTAGGAGTACATCGAACGGAGCTTATGCATGACTCATGCATGAGCCCAATCAGGTCGAGTGTTGTAACCATGCTCTGATACCACTTTGTCAGATACCCACTACCTAAATCGGATTTTTCTGGTCTTCTGCCGAATCAGAAGCCCTAAACATCCATAGAGGACTAGCGTAAGTTGGCTCTTTCTCTCTCCCCGCTCCCATGTGGTCGTGGGTCACGATCACAGTCCGAATAAACACAGTACCTCTTTCATATTTCGTGCCTCGGCGCTACAGTGATGTCGAGTCATTTCACTTGGCAATCGTCGAATCCCGACAGGGTTAGCAAATGGCTAATAGGAGCAAATCTCAACAGGGCCAGAGAATGACCAATGAGAAACGGCCCCGTTGCACGGTTAAGTGGAACACATGTGGCAGAGAGGGAAACACGACACGGTGGTCGACATGACAGGAGGGGCCCCACTTCACATGCCACACTATTCTGAAACCCCCCCCCCAATTAAAGGCAGAATGGCAAGGGGGCTCTGGAATCCACCTGATCGTTGTTGATCATGATGAGTTAATCTCGACCGTTCGAGAGTTGCACATCCAATTCCGAACCCCCCCCCCTCACACCCCCATTAAAGGTAGAATGGCAAGGGGGATTCGGAATGCATCCTCAGTCGTAGATCTGGGCAGGTGGACTCTGGCCATCCAAATCTGTTCGCTACTTACCCTACTGTGTGCTCACGCCCCGGCATAAAACTGGCATCTCTTCCTCACATCGGACGGTCATTACAGACCCTGAGATTTCCCGAAGGAATCTTGTCCATCCATCGAGACTTAACCACATGCTAGTGTCTCGACATTATGGATCGGGATTTGTCAAGGCAAGAGCCCGAGTTTTTGTCAGCGGAACTCCCGAATCCCCGATCCCCGATTTTTCCCGAAACGGGTAATCTCTCAACACGTCACTTCCTTAAATCGGATAGTCCACAACTGCTCCGGGGTTTCCACCCAGGAAAATCCCGATCCCTTGTCGCCAGGAATCCTGATCTCGTGATTCCTGATTTCTCGAAATGGGAGATCTCATGACGCGTGACCTCCATCAATCGGACGATTCAGATCCGTCCCGGGGTTTTCACCATAGAAAATCCCAAAATCTTGTCAACAGGAATCCTGATTCCGCGATTCCTGATTTCCCGAAATGGGAGATATCACGATGCGTGGCCTCTGTCAATCGGACGGTTCAGATCTATTTCGGGGTTTTTTTCGCCGCTATACACTGGAGTCTTAACCCTCGGGTAACTCCTGACAGATCCAACGGCTGTCGGGTTTTTCAGCCGAGATCTGACGGCTCAAAATGGTTCCTACCCATGCATTCTTCCACAACTCCCTAGTCATGGAAAAGATCCATGGTCCAGATACTCTCATGAACCTTGGGGATCTACGGTCCTAAACTCTTCGCTACCCACGAAGACACAGGAAAAACCAAGTGGTAAGGAATTTAACGCCCTACTTTATCCTACTAATCTAACAGTCGTGGATGACCGCAGATCCCCCGATGAAATCTCGTCCGTCGATTAATACCTATAAGGTTAAGGTACTTAACTTTCCAGCTCCTTCCTCCGATCTGACGGTCATGAGTGACCACAGATCTCTCGACAGGATCTCATCCGTCGATTCGTTACTTCATCCTTATGTTGTCATCTCGGTTTTCAAGAGGATCGTTCCTCCTTATGCAGGGTTACTAAGGCCTTATGCCTTCACAACCGCCTTCCGGGTTCTTGATGGGATTTTCAAGGAAGGTATTTCTATGGGGAAAATTACTCAGGGTACTACCTGAGGTATATAAGGATGTCGTCCTCCCGAGAGCCAGGCGTGAAGTCTGAGTTGGATCAGTACGCACACAAATAACGAATTCATGATGACATAAACCATACGTAGTCTTTCCATATAAATATACAACTACTGGTACTGATCAAAACACCATACAGTCATTCTTGTAATGAAATCATTCACAGTTTCACATCTTATGAGCATAATTATCAGAATAAGCACATATATATATTTCAAGATGCCAGAGGCAAAACACTTATCAGAGATAACACCAGGGGTCAAGAAACTGCTGAGAGGGGTGTCCGTTTCCACCCAACCGTAGGCTTAGCAACTCCCAGTGGATTTACCACTAGCCACCCCCGAGCTTAGACCACGATAATGTGAGGCTGCGTCTCTGTTTGCTAGTGACTAGGAGTGAAGGTTGCAATCCTTCCTCTCTGCTATCACTCACTCTGCATATTGGTAGAGTTCTCCCCTCATGTTTTCCCCCAATCGCTTCTACCCCATGCCTTATCCTCTTGCGAGGTTGTGTGTGGCGCGATTGCCCTCGTGCTGATCAGGTCTGACGGCTCTATGGATGGGAGGTTCACCTCCCATCCTTCATTAAACCATCTACCTACCATCCTGCGAGACATTTAATTCGGGGCCAGCGAGCCACTTTTGGTTCTCCGGGCCAGTGGAGTCCAAATACAATATTAATTCTCGGTGGAAGTTAACGCCACCTTTCCAGGTGCCTTCCACCGCCCTCGTGGTCTCTTTTTCTACACATCCCCTCTCAGCAGTCCTACAATATAAATTCATAATGTTATTCACATTTATTGACCTTTTCCACAAGGTCCGTTTACATCACATATTCACATTTATGAGTTTGCCACAGTTCTTGGCCAGTCTAGTTATTTTTACAAGTTGGGGCAAATAGGGTGTTACAGGAGGGGTTCTTGCTAAAAGCTCCGGCGTACGACTACTAGCATCTGCCGAAAGTGAGGCAGTAGAGGGAAATGGTGGGTGTAATGGTCATATTATGAACAAATGGCACATGCAAATTTGGTTCACAGGCCTTTCCCTCCTGTAGGGGATGTAATGGTACTATTAGGTGAACTGGATGAAATGATGGGACGTGTCGTCGCTCGAGGGAGTTGAATTAAATTGCGCATCTCGGGGAGATACGGGCATTTATTGGTGGGGTGTCTGTCTTTCTCGCATAGTGAACAAGGAGGTTTAACTTGAGGTGGAGATAGACCGGTGGGATGTTTCTTCTTCCATCTACCCCCAGCTGTAGTAATGGTGCTAGTGAGTAGGGGTTTCGGTGGTGTGGTGGGAGTAAGTATTGGAATATTCATCAGGATTCCTTCTATTTGGGGACGAGGGATGGTTGAGGGACCATCGCAGGTGGATGTAGATACCATAATGGAATTTCCAGCACCACATTAGGAAGGGTAAGCATTGCGGCTACCTGGAAAGCTTGTATGCCCGGTGGGGGGTAAAAGAAGGGGATTTGAGTAATGGCTTGGGGGACTGTCTCCCAAACCGGGATGTGGCCTTGGGGGAGGGTGTAATTGGAAATAGGGGGAGTTGGAGGATTCTCAAGGGATTCCTGAGGAAGGAGCTTTGTGACGAGTGGGACATCAGATAGTAATGAAGCCTCTGTGGGAGGAAGGGTATCTCCAGTTTTTGTTCCATTGGAGGATATGACACATACTTGTGCTGAGGGATGTATGAGCAGAGGTGCTCCATGCTATGTCCCTAGCAAGGATGGGTCTTTGAAAATTTTGAGACCCATCTCGATGAGTGGGTAGGCCTCGGAATTAGTGTGAACAAAGGGTAGGATATTATTGATGTTGGAGGAAGGGTTGGGCTCGTAATGCGACACTTGGTCGATAGTGACAATTCTCCCATTGTGGGGGAACATCATTATGTGAAACACGGAAGAGGCCATATCCTTCATCGCATACATGAATCTACGCCCAAACTAAATGTTGTAATCGAGAGGAGCGTTGATAAATTCAATGTCAATGAGGATAGTCTTGTCCCCTGAGTTCAACGGGGACATTTTGAAAGAGCTGTTCCAGAGAGGATGGTTGTCCATCATAATATCTCAGAGTAATGGTGGATGGTATGAGCTTGGGGGAGCCAAGTTTCTACCACACAGTTTTGGACATGATGCATGTGGATGCACCCTCATCAATGATGCAGTGGTGAACTATGATATTCCAGATTTTAACCGATATTTGGAAAGCGACCAAAGCGTGGAGACAGGGTTCCCCACTATCAAGATTAAAGGTGATGAGTTGAGTCTTAGCAGGTTCGAATGCCCCCAGGGTGGAAAGTAATGACTTTCGTTGAGTAGGACAGGTTTGAAGGACTTCTAAAACTGACATGGCCATGGGAGATTATGCCAAGTCATTGACCAGACTGTAATTGTGTGCTGCCCTAGCATGAGGGTTGTTGACATTTCGTTGTAGTGTGATGTGAGGAATACAAAGGGGTGGTTCAATATTAGGGTGAGAAATCATCAAAGGTGGTCCAGTTGTGGCTAGGGTTGCTTCCGAGGTAGTGGGAGCGGAGTCAGGGGGTCCACTGTATTGACAATTGTGCATTTGTAGAAGAACTTCTTCCTCACTAGTGAGGAGGATAGTGTGATCTGTAGGAGTGCTTGGGTTTGGATATTGTCCCATATGTGGTGGGTCCGGATGCATCTCATGTTGATTTTTCATAACCCATTGGTTTGGAATGGGGTTTTGCAGTACGACAGGGGGTGTTTGTTGTACATATTGTTGTGGGTCCTGTTGGGGGGCAGGCGATGCTGGGGAACATGGTCCATTTCCAGATTCTTTCATCCGTTTAAAGTCAACAATTTGAGGGAAATGGTGAGTATAATGGCCATACTCACTGCAAAGGGCATAAGGGAAGTTTTTCAGAAGATTTTTGTTGTTCTTCCCTTAGTGTTTGTTGTTATTTCCCCCTGATTCTGGTTGCCCACGGCAGGTTGGTTCTATTGGGGATGATTCCCTCCTGGTCCTGAATTATTGTTGTTTCGGTTTTTTCCTTTATTTTTGCATTATTTGACTGATGGGTCAAATTTGTCATATTTAGTTGTTCAAAATTGTGGACTTGCTGAACAAGAGAGGGTTGGACAAAGTTAACCCCAGCATGTGGTTATCCTTGTGGAGAAGCAATTGGCTGGGGAGGACCAGGAAATGGGAAGTACGAATTATTGTAAAAACCCTGGTTAAATAGTTGCATAGGGTTTATTAAGTATAATTAATTAGATAATTAACGGTCCTAACATGTTTTAGTTAAATAATGATTATTTCTTAATAATATAAATTAATTAATTAATTATTAATTAATTTTTTATATCTATTGATTGATTAATTAATTAACTAATTAATTGACTCATTAAAGGTTTGAGTAATGAATTAAAGGGGATTAATAACTTTAATTTATTTATTATAAGACTTTACGTATGTGGGGGGGGGGGAATGAAGCATTAAGTGGAGGGATAAGGTAATAAATGGAGGGATAATGTGGGTGTCATTAATGGAGGGTAGGGAGTCGGTGAATGGGGAGAGATATGACTGAGCAGAGGCCTTCGGGAAGGATTATGAAATTTTGGGAGAGGAACCATTTCTGGAGAGAGGGACTGTATTTCCTAGTTTTGGATATTTTTCTAGTTGGGAGTTTGGGAGGACAGTTGCAGGAGGGCACCTAGTTGTTGGGAGTTTTGGGCTCAAGGGCCAGGAATCATTATAGAATCCTAGAACTAGGGAGCTGGATAGGCTGCTCCTAGCTAGCTAGGTGGTTAGTCAGTTTTGGGCAGAGTTTAGCACAGTTTCACCTTCAGCTTGGACAAACAAAGATCGGGGATTTAGCATCAAACGGAGGTATTTTATTTATGTGTTTTCAAGATTATGTGGTATTATGTGGACGGTTATGAAATTTATTAGCATGTTGTACATAAATTTAAATTTTTGTTGCTTATATGCTGAATAATCTTAATATTTAAATTTACAAATTTTTAGGCTTTGTTAAATTAGGCTCTTACACATGGTATCAGAGCTGTAGTTTGAAATATGGGACCAAAGGCCCACCTACCCACCCATCAACACTCTGTATATAGAAAAATGAGGGAGTGTGCATAAATGTATACAAATTTGGGCAAGCTCCACCTCCACCTAACCTGCAAGCAAAGCCCACAAACACAGATATAAATCTAAATAATAATATACATACTGGAAAAAATAAAATATAGTTTAACACAGTTATAAATATAAATAATACACATATTGAAATTGTGAAGGAAGCTAGAACTAGACAATTATGGATGGAGGCCCTGTCAGTTAACAAGACTTTATATAGAACTTTAATTTTGAATTAAACCAAGAATTTTAGTTAAAAAAAAAATGTCGTAAATTCATTCATTGTGGGCGTAATGCCTTTAAACAAATCCATATGCTGGCTGCTTTATATAATCAGATTCAACCCTGTAAACTCGTTGAAAACTGAAGTAGTAAGAAGCTTCAAGAGACAGATCATATCTACGACTACAAATCTTGGAAGCAGGCTTCATTTGCCAAAATTCTCCAAAATAAGGACCACTGCCCCTGCCAAATAAGCCAGTTGTCCACTTCCCTGGCAGTAAAGACTCAACTGTATAATAATTGATGTAAACAAATTTAATTTCTGCCAAATATTATATGCTTATATGAATATTAATGAAGTATTTACGCACTGAAAGAAATTCTATGTTTGAAATTCTATGTTTAATTGTATGAAATTTTTAGGTTTACTTAAATTAAGGTCCCTACACTTTGAAATTCTATGTTTAATTATATGAAATTTTTAGGCTTACTTAAATTCAGGTCCGTACAATTATGTTGTGGTAATGATCCGTAAGTTACATAGGAAGGCATGGCGCTTTCACTAGTGCTTAGGGTGTAAGCAGAGGTAGAAGTGTTTCCAGAACTCGGTTGAACAGTCGTGCATGTCATGGATGTCGATGGGGGTCCACTTATGGGTGGAGGGAGGGCAACAGGGTATGGTTGTTGATAAGGAGGAGGAGGATAATAAGGGGGTGCTCCATATACCGGCGGATATTGAGGTGTTCCATACATAGGTGGTTGTTGGAGGTGTGGATTGTGGTGTCTAGTGGTACCAATCAATCCATCTGTAGAGTGAGACATCCCAGGTTTGTCCTGGCTGAATGGCACGGGTCTCTGGGCGTCAGGTACTACCATATATAAGTATCCTGACTGTGACTAAATGATTTTGAATTTTTGAACCTTGCTAATGGCTTCTTCTTCAGAATGGGGGAAGGTGGCGGCCACATCTTTGGCAAGGAGGGAAACAAGTGATTTGAGAAATGAATTGAGGCATTGTTTCTTGGTGGCTTCATCTTTGCATAGACTACGTCACTGATGCCATTCATGAATGTGGTTAGTGATGTGTGTAGCGGAGGTTTTTTTAAACTCTGAGAGAACTTTGAGACCATTTTCATGATGGATTGGTAGTTGAAAGAAGGTAAAAAGTGCTTTGGCCAAATATTCAAAGGTCACATGGGACCCAAAATTTTCTTCTACATACCACTTGGTTGATGGGCTAGTGACTGTGCGTTCAAATATTCTCAAGTGGATGGATTCATCCATGATGTTGTTTGAAGAGAACCATAAGTGGAATGTCATGATATGGTTGATTGGGTCATCTCTCGCTTTTCCTTCAAACTTGGGGATGTTTGAAGGGAGTTTGGTAGGCATTGCAGACCACGTTGGGTCATGCAATATAGGGTCATTGGTGAGTTTAGTCAGATCTGGTATGTTGAGGGAAGCCAAGTATGGCATATGGGGTGGTGGGGGAGGATTAATTCTCATCATGGTAGGAATTTTTTGTGTACCTGACCCCTGAGGAGGATTAGTTCTAGTCATGGTGTGATTGATTTGTGTACCTGACCTGTGAGGGGGGTTAGGTGGGGTTGCACTTCCCCCTTGGGAAGAAGTTTGTCCCCTGCTTTCGTGTAAAGGAGAGAAAGTGGATGGTTGACCTTGGGAAGTGGACCCAAGTAAAGTGGAACCAAGCAAAGTGGATCCCAAGATGGTAGAACTCACATGAGTTTGATAAGGTGGAGCCGATGAGTTGGCAAGACTAGGAACTCCCCCTAGAATGGGAGGGAGATTTAGAAAGCATCTGGAACAATGAGGATTCTGTGGGTCCCCTATGGTGTTCGACTAGCAGAGTGGATGTGTGCAAATGGTGATGAGAGAAATAAATGAACAAAAGTCTTTGTTATGATTTTTGGACCTTCAAAATATATCTCACAATCGCATGTAATCACAAGAGCATCATACATAAATCAATTGATAAAGAAGCATACATGTGGGTAGGTAGGTTTTTTCGGTGTGGGAGAACAAAGAAAACAAATGCTCGTGTCCTAAAATAACGTAATGTCCTTCCTCTCAAAAATCATTGGACCTTCCAATAGCACTCGACAGTGGGGTCTAAAGCCACCGGAAGAGAAACTAGTGAAGGATGAAACAATCCGTTATAATGAGGGGTTGAGGGGGCATATCTCGAAAGAGTTGGCGATATTTCCCAATAGCCACACAAAATCCGATCAAGGTGCAATTGCAGCCCACAATTGCCATCTGGGTAGATGTCCTAAAATTTGGTCACTAGGTACCTCGGTCAAAGTGCGACATTTAGATTTTCGGCCTAAGAAATGGGTCATGGGCTGGATCTCGTCCAAGAGGTGGGTGCCTCAAAGGGGGACACACAAAACAACCGAACCTCGGTCTTTGACCCTTCATGGGTATCTCCCTACCTTATGGTGTTAGGAACACTGGACTTGGAGGATTTTAAGGTTCCCTACTTGACAACTTCTATTGTTTGAAGATGTGAGAACTAGATAACTGGGAGTTATTTGGATGCCTATCTCCGAGATCCTACCTAGACTAAAAAATTTCTTTTGGCACCTCCTGTGGAGGAAAACTTAGTGAGTTTTTAGAAAAAAATTAGATGTGGTTGTTTGAGAGATTGGGGGTGTGAACCAATCTCATTGAATTTAAGTGGGAGTGGATAGTTTCGTCAAGAAAAGGGTGGGGCATTTCAGGATCCCTTTGGAGGAAACTTACTTCAACCTCCACGATTCTAGATGAAATTATGTGAGTGAGTAGTGACTTTGTGTGTGAACAAGTGGAAATGTGCCAAAAGTTTTAATAAGTTAGGTGTCACCTTGCTGCATGTGGACTTCGTGTGGTCCTTACAAGTCTTGATTACCTAATTTGCTAAATTCCATTGGTACAACCTTGCAAAATTTTAAAGTCCCTAGAGAACTAGCATGTGGACATATGGGTCCTTACCAATCCTTTAACTCCCTAGTGTGATTTAATCTAATAAAGATTCAACAACTATCCTAGATTGTGGACATGTGGGCATGTATGGGCTCTTTACAAAACCTTTAAACTTCCCTAGTGATTTAATCTAAGAAAGTAAATTCAAAACTATCCTATCTTTGTAGCATGTGGGCATGTATGGGCCCTTACAAATTTAAGATGTGTTTGAAAAAAGAAGCTAAGAAGAGTCTCGAAGGGGCTGTAGTTATCTCCTAAAGATTTTGTCTTTTAAGGGAGATGAAATTTCCCCTCAATCGTTTTTCTAATTCTCAAGATTGCTCTATGGCGCGAGAGAAGAGCATACTCAAAGATTTTCGTTCAATTTCTGGTCCCAATGCAAGTGGTTATATTTGTGATATAGAATGATTCCAACTTATCTTTAATCAAAGCAAGCCATCCATGTGGAAAAATGAAAGCAAAAAGAGGATAAATATGGATTTTAACCTCCCTAAATGCCTATGTTTTGACTAACCCTTCATGTGGAGAGGGAATATAAGTGTGGTGCATATTACAATTTGCATAGAATCAAACTCAAGAAGGCTATGGGCCTTCAACAGATCACAAAAATCCTTACAATGTATGATTTTCTGGACAGATGCGCGGGTCGCAGAGTAGAGAGAGGCGCATTGGGCACCGATGCGCAAATCAAAAATGACTTTTTGACACAGGTGCACAGAATGCGTTGAGAAACACAGTGAGTTTGGTGCACGTGCTCGAAAGACGTGCCTATGGGTTAAAAACCCATGCACTTTCTGTTACACGGCCGGGAAGAAAATTTCGGATGAAATTCTCTAAGATCAGCTTCAAATTTGGCTTTTTGCATGCAGGCATGGGACGGTTCTGGTTCCTACAAGTTAAATAAGCAAAAAGGAAGTGCTCAATCAACCCAAATGGGGAGGAAATTGATACCTATCCCCAGTGGAGTCGTTAATCTATTGTGTCCCTTTCATCACCTAAATGATAAAAATAAGGACGCTTACAAGTCCAGTTGGGTTAGTTGGACAAGACAACAGTGAATGCAAGAGTTAGAAACATCAAGAATAAGAAATAAACAAAGAATTAAACTAATAACAATAAAAGAAACCAAACTAGAGTGCATAAGGGAAATAGAACAACAAATAACCAACATGCATGCCACCAATGGATAAGTTGTATTAGTGGGAAAACACCAAAGAGAAAGGGAGACTTATGGGTCCCCTCTTCCTCCAAGGGAGGGCTCTTGAACCCCCAATGATTGAGCTCTTCTTGCAAGTAGCAAACTAGAAGTAAATGGTAAAGGAGTCCAAAGCTCATTCACTCAAGAGGTGATGTGAATGGCCAAATTAAATGGTGCTTGTATGCTCTAATGAGGAAAGAGGTTCCTCTAAGAGAATATAGGCAGAATAACAATACAAATGAATTCCTTAAAAATATAGTGCACCCATGGCCGCTTTTTATAGAAAAGCTTTGAGGCATTATTCAACCAGTCCTTAGTGTGAACAAGGGGCTCTTTAGGGCACCCTTAGGTCTTTGACCAACCCCCCACTCGGATTCAGCTCAGATTTGGGTGTCAAATCGACTTGGGAGATGAACCAAAAGTGGGTGGAAGGCCAACCAAAATCATAAATGCATCGTTTTGAGGTGTGCACAGATTTTTGCGTCCACAATCACACATGTGCACTTTTCCGGAGTTTTTCAACTGTCGCACGTGCGTGCACTTCCTTTGTATCCTTAGTGCATGTTGATTTTATAACCAGTTGTATAGTTTTGTGCCCTTTGGAAATGCATTTTTTGGGCCATGGATGAACTAATGGGTGTTTGGAGATGATGGATTCTTGTAACCATTTGCAAACGAAATTTCAGTGATAGCACACTTTAGCCTTCAGGAATTGATAATAAATATTATTCCTTTAGAGGTAAGCCCCCTAGCTTATCCCCTAGGACCACACACTTAGCCTCCTCCCTTTCCCAACCTTGTGGAAGCTTAGTCCCCCATCACTCTTTCTTCGTGGTCGGTCTACACGCAGCGATGTTTATATTTTATTAATGATCTGCATAGTTACATATACAAAATCAAGCTCTTGGCCTTTAACACTTAGGTTGTCCAACCTAATAAACACATAATCCCAGCAGCTTATCAACACTCATATCACCAGCCTACGAAACATGTTTACAATTTATAAATACAATTGGGGCTCGTCCTTCGGGATATTACAGGATCACTAGTAAATGTCCTTTGTGAAAAGATCATGAAGAAAGTATTTCTCACATATTCATTGATTTCCATTATGCAGTTTAGGTGATGTAGATCATTCAGGGCAAGATAAAACCAAATTCGACCAGGAACAAAGCTAATTTAGAAGACAACTGCAAAGACTGGAAGTTAAATAAATATGTTAGTCAATTTAAAGGATTTTCGAGTATTTTGGTTTCTAATATACGGTGGGCATACAACACCACTCTTTTGAAGGACAAGCATATTCCTCCAGAATCAACAACAAGAATAACTCTTAATTTGGCCAAATCCTTCAAATTAGAATTAAAATAAAAAAATCCAAGGAACCCAACGATGTCCAATCTAGATTATGAGGTGCCTTGCGGCTTCTTTGATGGAGCTTGTCAATGGAATCCTCTAGTTTTTGGAGTTGGCGTAGTTTTATTATTAAATCAAAATCATTACCTGCACATCAGATATGCACCATGTACAGGAACAAATAATAGAGCATAGTATATTTCACTTTCGATTCTTTTGGAGACTGCAATCAAGAAAGATGTTGAAAAGTTGCAAGTCATGGGGGACTCGAAACTGGTTATAGATTGGGCTCGTTGAAATATCACAACTCAATATGTCATACTAGAACAACTTCTTTGAGACATTAAATTGTCCTTCCAATCCTTTGAGTGGCTCTCTTCCAACCATATTCTCCAAAAACTGAACAAGAAATATGATGAGCTCTCCAAAGAAGCTCTAACATTTCCAGTTGGTGTGTTTGGTCTCTACGAATTATTTGATGGAGTAGAGACAGAAGCCATGGAATTTATCCTTTAGATTTCAATTTTCTTTATGTATGTGGAGACCGGTTGAATAACTTTTTAAGATGTTCAATATAGAAAATTTTTGTATAGATGAAGTTGGCTAGTATAGAAACATTTTGTAATGTGAAAACAACTAACTGTAATTTTGCAAGTCAATAGAAGTAGAAGTGAAAGAAAGAAAATGATAAGTACATGTATATTCATTTTCAGTGAAATAAAACTTTTTTTCTTTGGGAAAAAAATGATATATTAACTACATCAATAATCTTGTGTTCCACTTGAGAGATTTAGCCTCCTCATAACACTTAAGGAGGCCACAATTCCTTGCAATAGACAAGTCTAAGGTGTAATAGGTAAGGAACAAATCCCTCTCCCTCTCTTTGTATCTACCACTCACATAAAAAAAAGTACATGAACTGACCTATTGTTTTTGTGCCTATCCTAATTCAAATAAAAATTTCATTACACATATATCTATAAAATATAAAATCTTTACTAGATTACTATTTGTATATTCATTAAATATCTAACTTATTTTCTTTTCATAAAAAAAATGTATAAAACTTATCGGTGTGACTATTTTCCATATATGCACAAGGATACGGTGCAATAGGTTTATCAAACCAATGTATTGTGAACAATATTCTTACTTAAATGATTATGCACTAATTATGTTGATGTTTTGTATAAATATTATTGGAAATGAGAGTGATTTAATGCTTGGTACGCAATGTTTGTTTAAATGCACCATTGCTAGGGTGATATAATATTTTCAATGCATTGATAATTATAATGCACTACAAATTATAGAGAGCATCACTAACCCTGGGCATTGTTACAAAGGGTGAGTGGTGCACCAAATATTATGGGGCATCATTGCCAGTGCATCCTCCTATTTATCTATGTACTAGAGGCTAGAGAATCATAATTTTAAATAATCAAAAGAAATAAAATTAAAGCTTAATTTTAAATTTCAATTCTTTGAAAATGCAAATTAAGAGATAAGAATCAATTTACTTGGTCTCTTTTTTATTAATAAAGTATGGTTTCCATGTTGAGAAAAAAATGAACTTAGTACCATTTGTGAAACTTCAAAGCGACTTCAAACCACCTTGGAAGTGAAGGGATTGAGAAATCCAACTATATGATAGCACCACACAATGGGGTTATCATATGGAGATAATGAGCACTAAATGAAGGATACAAATGAAATTTAAATTTATAACTTTATTTATTTATTTATTTATTATAAATTTTGCCCTACCATGATGTGCTTGACACCCTAACACCCCAATGTGTGTCTAAGTATCCATCCATCGAATACATACATAGATGTATGTGTGTGTTTTTAAATCTACATTGGTGCATGTGGTAGTGTTATGCATTGGTGTGAGTTAATGTATAGGATGCACTAAGAAGGTTTTTTTTTAATGATATTTTATTACAAAATATTTTAACCTAATTTGGTTCAAGTGACAGGGTTATGCATCGGTGCAATTAAATCTAAGTGTCATCTCTAGATTGTTTAATTTGTTCAGTGTACTAACAAGGATTTTTAGAAAAAATAGTTGGTGCTTTTTGTAAGATATGTTGACCTATCTTCATGCAAGTGTTAAGTAAGCATATTGGTGCAAGTGTAAGTAGGCATAATAGTGCACCAATATGTTATAAGTGCACACACAAGAACATTTGCTAAAAACTTTGGCTTCCAACATTTGTTAAAAAAAACTCTATTAAAAATAGAAAAAAAGATAAGTGGTTTTGTAAAACCATCTGGAGACCTAAAACAAAATCAACCTATAATTTTCATTGAAAACAAAATGAATCTTTTTAACTTATTTAATTCTGTCATTATAAAAACTTGAACAGTCCTATAAATACATCTACATTCATGTGAGAGAACATTCTTTGATTACCCATTGACATTTTTTTACCATCAACTTTTTGCAAAAAAAACCTACACTACCTCATAATTTTAACTAAATAATTATAACTCTCAATAATTAATATAAATTCATTTAGTTCCCTTTACCATCACTCATTATGATAACTTAATATATAGGACTCTTCTCATGCTAAACCATTTCACTACTAAAATGAAGAACTTTCATAACTACTAAGCTACCATAATGACATAAATATTCTAACCCACATATAATTTTGACAAAAGTCTTTCATAAATAATACTACCCTTCAATAATATAATATAGCACCAAATCTCCGAGAAAAGGCATACCCATAATTCCCTCCGTGGATCGTGCGGCTTTTTCAGCAAAGTCATAATTTCATGCAATAACCATTATTCCCTCCCAAGATCATGCTTACGACATGGAAGCCATATAATTATAAAAGTATTATAATTTCTTTCTCGATAATGCTTTAAAAGATAGGGATGTCAAAAATTCCAAGATGGGATTTTTGTATTGATCCATGCATCAACATTTACGAGTTTTCAGTCACATTCCAAAGGACAAGTATAAATCGAATAGATTTATAACATTGAAATAGGAAGTACAAGTGCCTAAGATCAAGTGCTTATCATTTTTCTCTTCCGTCTTTTCCTTTTTCTAAGCGGTTTTTTTACTTACAGTAAATTAGTGATTATATGATTTTTTATATATTTTTAATGTAAATGTAATAAATTTATTTAGTAAATTAGTAATTATATGATTTTATATATATATATTTTTAATGTAAATGTAATAAATTTATTTAGTATGTGTAAAATTAGACAGTAAAGAATTCTTAAATTTAATGATTTTTTTTTTATTTATTATAAATTTTTATAATTTTATAAATTTATAATATTTTAAGATATACATATTTAATTAAATATAAAATAAAAATATTACATATATATAATATTTATAATCGAACATGAGTATGGAGGATAACAAATATGTTACTCAACCATTCGAGTCTAGGGATTAAAGAAAACAAAATACATGGACCCGACACTAAATTGTTTTCCATACCATTACTAATAATATTTTATGTTATCTCGAGGAGCGGGAAGAAGCTAAAGCGCTCGATGGTATCCTAAATTCACTATGTACTCACCTATCAAATGATTTAGTATGTCTTCATATGTCTCCATTCCTCATTTTCCAAGCAATATGAGATACAATAATAGGAAAGAATTTGGTGAAAGATCATCACAAAAGGGAGGTGCCAGTTCATACCTTCATAGTACCTTGAATCTAGTCCAACATTGAATGAGGTAGATTGATGGACAATTTTATACCTAGAGTGAATTTGAAGGGTGAAGGGTTTCTACTCTGCGGTAAATCTGAACGGAGGAATTTCAAAAGAGATTTATACAATAATTTGAAATGAGATTTTGAATGTGAATTTGAACAATAAATGGTTTCTACTCTATGGTAAATTATTTGAACATAGGTTTATACCTATTGTGAATCTGAAGGATGAAGGGTTTCTACTATGATATAGGAGGTTGTAAATTTGAACGAAGGTTTATACTTGTGGTGAATTTGAACAGTGAAGGGTTTCTACTCTAGGTGATACTCTGACATGAAAGTGAAGGGTTTATACTTATAAGTGCGGTGAATTGGAATAGTGGTATACTTGCACTGAATTTGAATGGAACAGAGGGGAGGTTTAAAATTTGAATGGTGGTGTAACAAAGAGGAGGTTTAAAAAACTCTCGATGATACTCTCGCATGAATGTGAAGGTTTTATACTTATACACTACTACATATGGGGTCGAAATTCAACAAAAAATTCCGACAATAAGGATAAATTCAATCATATCATCGCAAAATACGACATAATATTAAAATTTTAATCTTTTTAATGGGTGCCTCGATGAACATCAGACTTCCAAAGCACATATATATCTATCCATCTTTCGAAGAACCTAGAGGATAGTTCTTTGATCTATTGACTAACCTAGAGGATGCCCACTACCCATTTTAAAATGGTTTAACAGTCACTGACTTCACTAACTTGGTCAAGTTTGGCATAGTCAACGTTCATTGGAAGATCGATAGAGGTTAGTGTTTTCAACTATTTTGTTGTAGGTGCAATGGTTATTAAATTTTTGTATGATCGTTGTTCATTGCATGATTTATTGGTCTTTTTGCCATGTGCTACTTGCCTCAAATCCAAATCTTGATCTGCATAGCTCAGACTTTGTAATTTGAAGGTTACAATTTTTTACTATTACTTTCTCTCTTTTTAAATACACAGATTGGATCCCTAAATCTTAGACCCTCTTTCATTTTGGGACACAAATGTTTCCCTAGGAAATAGGTATGAACATGTCTACTCAATTCCATTTAATTCCTATACAATTTGTCTCGGTGTAGTTCTCTTTTATTGTTTGATTTTATTACTTTCTTGTAGTCAAACTTTGGAACTTATGTGGTAAAAATGTATGGTTTTGATTTGTTGATTAGTGGTTGATTATTGTTATAAACCTTTCAAAAATTTATAATGAAAATGGATTAATTCTCTAGTACATATGGGGTCAATATAATTTGATGACAATTGTACCGTAAGAATATATAATTTGTATATTAATGTACTTATATTGCTTCACTGGATTTAGTTGTAAATATAAGAAATCCCAATGCCAACACCTGAAGAGAGTCAAAGGACGACTGCTAAGTTAAGGGATGCATTGGAGGCACAGGTTGATACTGATGGAAAATGTTATTTCCCTTTCAATCAATTCAAGGGCTTGAAAAGAAGAAGACTTGTAAGGAAAATAGATGAAAGACATTGTTTTACATATGGGCATTGTGAAGGGGGGCATACATTTTGTCCCATGGTAAGTTAGTCATTATATATGTCTTTCCTTTTGTTTTAATATTTTTTATATAAAATAATGTTATTGATTGTTTGTAATTGTAAAGATAAACCCTCCTAGGCGTTTTTTGCTAGATAAATATCTGCCAAGTAGTAGAAATACTATTGTACAAGATGTGGAAGATGGTATGGATATTGAAGATCAAGTCAATCCTATGAAAGAAGACAACACCAATAATATTGTTGCGTTGGATGATGGTACAAACAAATTGATCTAGAACATATTTGCTCCTATCGATGAGGAAAATGATGATGTTATTTATGATGTACCTCTGCTTGAAAAGGTAGAACAACCCTTTTATGAAGGCTCAAGAAAAAATATTCTCTTTGTTATAATGTTGTTGGTGAACTTGAAGGTATTGAATGGTCTGTCAAACACTTGTCTCACAAAGATCCTAAGGTACATAATATAATTTGTCACATATTATACGTAAAGGTCGACTTCATTTTTCTCTTTTTTTAGTGTCAATTAATGTGTAAATTAATGATGCAATATTTTTTATTACTATTATTTACATTAACTAGTTATTTTTTTTGTTGTAGATTGTTAGGTGAATTTTTCTTACCACCGTCAAATAATTTACCTCCCACATACCTAGAGATGTGTGCCATTATGA
Source organism: Picea engelmannii (assembly GCA_009831015.1). NCBI lineage: Eukaryota > Viridiplantae > Streptophyta > Pinopsida > Pinales > Pinaceae > Picea > Picea engelmannii. The sequence goes on along the minus strand of ML778562.1, from coordinate 1,539,516 downwards.
TAGATATTGGAATGGATCATTATGTGTGCTATTGATGCATGTAAACATGATCATATTATATATTATGGACAATATGCATTGGAAACAAAATGTATGCAATGTCAAATCAGTTGATATCAAAGCGATCAAGTAAAAAAAAGGGTTCCTCACAAGGTTCTTCGTCATATTCTGATAATTCCACGTTTTCAACGATTGTTCAAGTGCCAAAGCATTGCACAATTTATGGATTACCATGCACGACACAGAAGTTAGCATGGTGTTCTTTGAATGCCTATAGATGGTTCTTCATTTAGGAACATTGAAGAAATATGGCCAATTTTTAAAGAAGAACCTCGTAATGTTAGGTTTTCATTGGCAGCTGACAGTGTCAATCCATTTGGTGAGCTCAATTTTATTTACTCACTGTGGCCTATTTTTGTTATAAACAATAACCTTCCTCCTTGAATGTCAATTAAAAGGGAGCACAAAATGTTGGCAATGATTGTTCCAAGTGTTTGTTTACAAAATTAGTTTGAATGTTGTATTTCGTTTTTCTTATTTGTTGCATAATTAATTATATATATAAGGTAGCAATTATGTGTACCTTCACCCAATTAGGTAAGTACCAAGTGAAAGATATGAATGTATATATTGCGCCTCTTGACGAAGAGCTACTAAAGTTATGGGTTGACATCACTATGTATGACATCTCTAGACCAATAGGGAAAAAACAATTTCAATTCCATGGAACACTTACATGGACAATTCATGATGCCCCAAGGCTAACACATTTTTGTGGTACTTAACATATTTATGAACGTTAATATTATATAATTTTATGAAAATATGATACATGATTCTTAAATATCAATTCCTTGTTATATAAATAATGCTGACATTAATCCATATAATATTGTAGGTCTTCAAATAAAGGGTAAATTTGCATGTCTAGTTTGTGGTCCTAGGATGAAATTGTGTCGTTCAAGAATTCTAGGAAAGGAGGTATTTGATGAGTATAGGAACATCGTCCCTAAGAACCATAGGTATAGAACTACATAAAAACATCTTTTCAATTTTAAAGAAGAGACTCGAATAAAACCACGAAGAATGACACCTCACCTATGGAAGTTGGAATATAATACAAATCATCAAGGTAAGCATTTAATCTATGTGCCTAGATATATATTAATGTTTTACAATTTTAATTTGTATTGAATTTTGTTTATTGTATCTAACAATTATTGTTGTAATCTCATTAATTATTTTTCATAAATGTCGTCAAGGCATTAATGGGCTTCCACGAGGAATGAAAAGTTATCTTGTCCAATTAAATAGGTTTCCCTACTATGAGCACCTACAAATAGATCATTTGTTTGATACAATGCATATCAGGAAGAATGTAACAGAAACATTGTGTAGAATTGTAGATGGAAGGAGTGACAAAGAAAAAATTGTCAATATTTGTACTGACATTCAGGAAGCCAATTATGCATTACAAAATGTGATTTTTTCAAATAGCAATGGAGTACATCAAAATAGTCTTCCATGGTTATTTACAAAGAAAGAAAGAAATGTTGTAAAAGAGGTCATTCGCAAAATTAAATTTCCCACGTGATTTGCTTCAAACATGAAGAATATATTAACAAAGAAAGGTGAATTTGGTAGGGGAAAAACTCATGAATTGCATACCTTCATTAAGGAAATTATTTTGGACGTAGATTTCTATATTGGTAAACATATGAATTTTTAGTATTATAAAATGGTTTTATTTTCCTATAAATTAATAATCCCTTTTTTGTTACAGTGTGTTCTACCTCTATCTATCCCTGACATCTTTGACAACAATGTAAAACAAGTTGTATATGATCTTGGAAAATACATGAGGTAAATATTAATGATTTATATGCAAAATCATTGTTGCTCAACTTGTCAACATCTTTTTTACTTTCAATATATATATATGTTGTTGTTGAAACCTATGATCTAATTTGTTATATCATGTGTAGGTGGTCGTCTTCTAAAGAAATACATAAAGAAGATATAAAATATTAGAGGAGAGAAATTCCTCGGCTAATGTGCGAAATGAAAAAGTATCTACCTTTGGAATTTTTCAATGCACAAGAACACTACCTCATACACCAAGTTGAGGAGATTGAAATGTGTGGAACTTTACACACAACGTCAATGTGGATGGTGGAGAGGAACTTGAAGTCAATGAAGGCTTTCATTAGATAGAGAGCAAGTCCTGAGGGATCTATGGTGGAGGGCTATATGTTATATAATTCGTTGTTGTATATTAGTTAGTATCATCCTAAATTAGCAGCAAAAATCATGAAGGTATCTCTGATTTTGGATCTCAATTCCATTAACAAATTTGAAGAGGAGGTCTAGTTGGTCGGGAAATGTAGAATGAGGGAAGTGAAAGGTAATTATATGGTAGAGATCTATAATACTTTTCATTAATATTGATTTATTTATGTATTTTACTTATTTAAGTTTTATTTAGCTTCCATGATAAATTATTATTTAATATTTATTCTAATTAGTAATTTTTATGATTTTTTCATACAGTTGGTCGAGAGTGGATGCGCTACATTTATACATCACAAACAATATTTATTGGATGAAAGTATGGTTAGATAGATGTAATATACAATGTAATGGTAGGTTATCATGTGAAGAGGTGGCTACTTTGCTTAAAGGAGCTCATGGTAATCAAGATACCAATATTACTCATAAAGAAATTGATTTAGTATGTGACTTAAAAGATAAACAGGAAAGCATATTATTCAGCCACATCATGTTTTAGTTTTTTTCCAATATATTAATCAATGTGGTGTGTTTTTTTTATAAATTTTTCCTAAGTCTAAATATTTTTATTCATTGAAAAATATGCATTTTTTATGTGTGGAGCATATTGTAGTTGAAACACCACAAGGCTATGTGGAGAAATGGTCATAAATTTCCCATCAAAAAGTTGGATGACAAGAAGAAAACCTCTAACTCTAGGATAACTATAGTATTTTAGGTCAATAGTGTTTCCTCTAGAAGTGACAGGCATCCAACAATATCCGAAAATAGATACTATAGGTATTTGAATGATATAATAGAGTGTGACTTTAATTCCTTCAATTCATTTATGTTCGAGGTCAAATGGTATAGGTTACATATGAATGAGCGTGATCCCGAAAGAACTATTATTGAGCATTCCAATGGATTTACCATGGTTAATACAAGGACATTTCAGTCAAGTACATAAACTTATGCTCTTCCAAGCCAATGTTAGTAAGTCTTTTATTTAGAGGTTCCAGGTAAAGCATGTTCGTTGTACATTGTTAGATATGATCCAAGAGGAAGGCCTGTAAAGTAAAATGTACCAGAAGAAGACAATATTGAAGAAGAAGAAGAAGAAGAATATGGAGATGAGCATGTGGTAGATGTACTGTCAAATGAAGAAGTTGAATAAGTTGAGCAAGATGTAGATGACATTGTTGATCTCGATGATGATATTGATGATTATGTTATCTAAAATGGCATTGATGACGATGTTGATATGGCTAATCCTTTCAATGTTGATTATGAACTAGATGATATAGATGCAGAGTTGGATGAAGAAAAAGATGATGAGTGATATTCCAAAAATGTTGAAATGTATGAGGTATCTGATTATATATTTTATATGATTTATTCTCTTTAAAGTATTTATTTAAATGGGTTAATCATCATCGTAGTCGTCATCATGGTTGCAGTCATCATTGTTGGAAAGACATCTTTGGAAACAATTTAAATTGTAGTATTAATATAGTTTTGAGGGAAAATCCTAAGTATAGGAAAAGTGCGTGGAAGAAGAAGGAAAGCTAGAGAGAACACAGGTGAGGTGCATCTAGGAGGACAGTGCGCAGAAAGAAGACAACGCACAGAAAGAAGGATAAAGTAAGAGAATAAAGAAAGAAAATAAAGCATGACGAGAGGATGACAACCTGTCATTACAGAAATAGAAGAACAATGAAAAAGAAACATGCATATGGAAAAGTAGAAGAAATTCGTCGAACAACCAGTTAAATGAGCTAGCCATGCATTGTAAAGGGATATTTTTGGGATGAATAGATTAGGTTTTTTATCCGTAGAATCCTGTATAAATATGTAACATGTTGGGAGATTAGGGGTTCAATCCAGTTATGCTATGTTAGGTTATGTTATGTCATAGTATGTTATGTTTTGTTCGATAGTGAGCTCCAGAGTTCTTGAATGTAGCAATCGATGGATGAGAAGAATGAATAAATAAATGTTAAAGAGATGTTACACAATCTTATGTTGTTTGTATTTCTTTGTTTGATCATGAATACTATTAGCATGAATCATAGAATAGATTCGTAGTATAGTTAAATATGGTGCAATTTTCATGGTTGTGATAGTAACAAACCTATGCAGTAGCCTGAAATATGCTCAGCATAGGAATCTAAATCATGAGTAAGTTAATACTGAATAGAACAGAGTTATGCACACAACATAATAAGGAAGAATGAACAGAATGTTTTCCTCCCATTCCCTTACTACTACAAAATTTTGGTTATCGTAGTCCCAATAGATACCTCGGGTGATACTTCACCTGCGCAAGAAGGTGATGTCAAAAGGGCCGGTGTTTGGTGGGTTTTGTTGTTCATAGATAAACAGAACATTGGATCTTAAATAGTTTTGCAGTATTAATACAGTTTTGAGGAAAAATCCCAAGGATTTCAAAAGTGCGTGGAAGAAGAAGGAAAGCTAGAGAGCGCACAACTAAGGAGAATCTGGGAGGACATTGTGCAGAATAAGGACAGTGCACAAAAGGAATACAACACAAAGACAGAAGGATAAAGAAACAAAATAAAGAAAGAAAATAAAGCATGACAGGAGGATGACAGCCTGACATTATAGAAATAGAAGAATACTGGAAAAGCAACATGTGGATGGAAAAGTAGAAGAAAGTCGTCGAACAACCAATTAATTGATATGGCCATGCATTGTAAAGGGATATTTTTGGGATGAAAAAAATAGGGTTTTAGTCCCCAGATGTCTATATAAATATGTAACGGTTTGGGAGATTAGGGGTTCAATATGGTTATGCTATGTTAGGTTATGTTATGTTATAGTCTGTTATGTTTTTTTTATAACAATTTCCATAGTTCTTGAATGTAGCAGTCGATGGATGAGAAGAATGAATAAAGGAATGTTAAAGATATGTTACAAATATTGTGTTGTTTGTATTTCTTTGTTTGATCATGAATACTATTTGCATGCATCATAGAATAGATTCGTAGTATAGTTAAATACGGTGCAATGTTCATGGCTATGACAGTAACAAACCTATGTGGTAACCTGGAATATGTTGAGTATAGGAATCTAAATCATTAGTAAGTTAATAATTGAATATAATAGAGTTACACGCACAACATTATAATAAGTAATAATGAAACAAATGTTTTCCTCCCATTCCCTTACTATTGCAAAAGTTTGGTTCTTACAGTCCCAATAGATACCTCAAGTGAGACTTCATCTAGACAAGCAAGTGATGCCAAAAGGGCCAGTTTCTGGTGGGTTTTTTTGGTCGTAAATAAACCAAACCTTGGGTCTTACAACCCGTGCACAGTAGCACCGACAAATGGCTCGGTTGCCGAGACTGAGACTTTGTGGTTAAGGGGATGTTTTGGAGGCTGAAAGAAAAGGAGATCTCGGAATGGTTGGAAAGGAAGGAATGGGATTTTTCATGACAGGAGAACAAAAACCCTCAAATGAGTGACAAGAAATGGATGAAAAGGTATGTGTTCATAGATCTACATGAAATTTTCTTCAGCAAATTTCCAATTATTCTGACTAAGTGGCTAGAAATATTGATTCAGATTTTATGAGAAGAATGAAATGAATACAAATTATTAAAATATTCTACACAGAATAACAGAGATACAACAAAATTGGTTTATGTTCAATAAGGAAATAATATGAAACTGTAAAATGCAGTGGAAACAAAGCTTGTTGGAATGGTGTCAGCTTATCTCTGAGAAGAGATCTGATGGCTATGCTCATTGGCAAGAATATCCTTACAATGAGGCTCTGAATTCCTTTTGACAGTAAGCATGAATTACAAAACCATATAAATCCAAAAAGATGACCCTAGGAGATGAAGCGCCAAAATTCATGTGGGCCCTGTTGGGGTAAGTTATTACATCAACTTCCCGGGGTCGTAACTTTTTCATACGATCTTCGTTTTAGGTACACAATAGCCCATTGGAAAGTTCTATCTGAGGACTACACATTTTTCCATCATAATTTGAATCAACCTATAGTATGACTATGGATAGCCCTAAAAACATTGTTTAGGGCCTCAAAACGACCTCAAAAGTCAGGGACCCGAAAACTAGGAAAAACCTATCAAACTAGAAAACTACCAAAATGAAACAGTTGGAATAGGTGGGAGGCCACCGACATCCATATGGATCAATCCTCCCCTCTTAGGAAGAAATTATCTCCATTGCATTGAGTTCCCCCATTAGATGAAGAACATTTTGTGGAATTTGGCCCCTGGTTAGCCACTTGCCTTGGTGCAGGAGTTGTCCTTCTTTGACAACTCGATAAAGATGGATCCTTTGTTGTCGAGTTCCCTTGACCTGTGTGTCCACAATATTATCACAGGATGCCTGTTTCATGTAGTTAGGGTTGAGATCTGTTGGTGTCAACTATTCTTCTATCTCTGAGGTGTCCAATAATAGTGGGAAATATGGTCGAAGAAGAGCCACGTTGAACACTTGGTGCAGGCCAAGGAAAGGGGGAATGTTAAGCTCAAAATCATTGTCACCCAAATCCTTTGTGATGGTGTAAGGTCCATAACAGCATGGGAGAAGCTTCCTATGGGGCCCTGTAAGGCGTTATTTATGCAAGTGCAGCTAAACTTTGTCTCCCACCTAAAACTTATGTGGCACCCGATGTTGATCATGGAGTTGCTTGTACTTGGCATTGGATTTCTATAAAATATATTGAACCTGTTGGAGGATGTGTTGGATTCGCTCAATGAGCTGGGTGGCTTTGGCATCTTTTTTTGGAGTAGGGGAAGATTCAGTTGAGGTGGCCACAAGGGGTAGTGCAAAATCCATGGACCCAATGGTTGGAATCCCAACCCCACCTGAAAGGGGTTGTGGTTGGTTGAGCTATGTAGGGATCGTTTGTAGCTATGATGAACATAGGGAAGAATCATACCATGTGTGGGGGTGCTTTGAATTGTGCATGCAAAGGATATGCATGATCATCTGATTGACAACCTCAGTGTGGCCATTTGTGTGGGGGTGGAAAGCAGTGGATTTGGTGAGCTTATTGTCTATAAGTGACTAGAGGCTCGACCAGAATGTGTTGACAAACTGATTGTCCCGATATGAGACAATGGTTTATGGGATTCCAAAATGTACCCATACTCGTTCAAATAAGAGCTTGGCAATGGCCTCTATTGTGATTCTCTTCTTATAGGCGACCAAAATCACGATCTTGGAAAAGCGATCAATAACCAAAAAAACACATTCAATTCCCCTCTTGGTGGATGGAAGGTCTGACATGTAGTCCATTGAAATGGATTCCCATGGCCTGTCAGGAGTAGGAAGAGGGGTGTACTTTCCTTGTTTCTTAGTGCTCGGTTTGTAAATAGTGCAGGCAGTGCAAGACCTGATATACTTTCCCACATCCTATCGAAGTTTCGACCAATAGAAATGTTTCTACAGTATGTTGATGGGTCCTAAATCCCTTAAATTTAACAACAGGAACCAAACCCGCCAAACTCTGACCAATTGATGAACAACTCCTCACAGGTGTTGGCGTATGGGAACCTATGTTGTTCCATCGGGGATGCGTAAATTTCTCTTATCTCTATCGCATGTGTTCGATACTTAACTAGACTGGCACTCAACTATTGCAGCATAGCCCGAGCTCTGATTGGGTGTTCCATAAATTGTTGCACCTTTCATGGCGCTGTGTCGGTCACCTTTGCTAGTCTTTTGGCCCATGAAGAATATTTCTCCCCATACAGTCGACAGATGAGGACCATTAGATATATATATGACTCTCTTAAGATGGTCGTTGGGTACCAGCCAGAGGTCTGATTGGTGAAATTTTTATCCTCTCTCCACCATGAAGCCATCACCTAGCCGGTGTCATCTTTCTCATAGAATCTTATAAAAAAATCGATGTTCAGTCGGTCCTGCGGGTTTCTGATCTTGTAGTAATTTTGCACCTCCACCAGAAGGAAAACCCTGACACACTCGCCATTATTGTCATTGATCAAACATATGTGTGCATCAGTGTGGTCGATAAGCCACTTCAAGAGTTCTATGCAGGGGAATACTGGAGTTCTGCTCTCTACCATGTGTAGGTACGACCTTCAGATATTCGAAAAAACTTCATTGTCGAGTTTCCTCATATCGGGGTCACTGTGCAGGGTATAATCAGGGAATTATTCCCTCTTGATCTTCTAGAAAAGTTCTCCCCAGTGCGAGAGTACTTCCTTGGTCCCTATGCTAGCCTCTATGTCTCCAAAGGCCAGAGGTTGAATGAAAACCTCCTTGGTGGATGTCTTGATGACATGCATCGGCTTTGGAGTAAATTAAAATTGTTTTGCGACCATTGGGGAAGATCCTTCTCCTACATCTAGTTCCTTTAGCTTCAGCGCTTTTCGATATTTCCTTGTGGTTGGTTTTCTTGGAGGCATTGTTCCTGCCATCGAAATCAATCTTTAGGGCATGTGTACAGAGTAAAATGAATGAAGTGAAGTATAAAAAATCCATAGACTGGTACATACCTATAACACTTGCTAAACATGTTGTTTAATAATCACTGGACCTTGGAAACTTCTTCCGGATTGCTCGTCTCACTCCTCTGGATGCTCTGAACTTCTTTGTGCATGATGACCTTGTTTATGAACTGCTCGAAAGAATTTAAATGGAGAAGAAACTATCGTGTCGTATTAACCAATTAAATCGGGTTATGAGTGGAAATCAAATGAGATCTACTGTCGAATCCCTGCAATTCAATTCATCATAGGTTGATGGTGGAGGTGCGGAGGGTGGTGTTCCCTATCAGCAATTTCAAATGGTTGATTTTATCCATCCATGAATTAATAACTAATGCAAGATTTGGAATTAATTAATACTTTAAATGCTTCAAATACAACGTATTTTAGCGCTAAAACATCCCATCGCGTTGCTTTATTAGTGGGAAGATCGGGGATCCGCGATACGTGGTGAATTTTCTCGTTGGTATCCTCCTGAGAAGAACTTTCATCGCCGATTAATTTCGTCGTACCGTGCTGACGTGGAAAGATTGATTTGGGGTGAAACTTGGGCCTCGGGAACCAATAACGAATTAGGGGAAAACTATATCGTATGTTTAACTACTATGGAAATGATAGATGGTGGATTAGGATAGGTGGTTTGATCATGCATCTCAATCAGAGTCGTGGGTTTCAGCAAGATGTGTGTTTTAAAATAAACCTAGGATTGTCGATGCCGAAAGTTATCGGGGGTCGACGATCGGGGATAAACTTATCATGTTCTCTACGAGATAGATTTCTAAAACTCACCGATGCTGAAAGGTATTGGGGATCTTCTATCAGCGAAGCCTTTATTTCTTTGTTAACGCTTACTCTTTTAGCCTTTTTCCGATGCCTAAGGGATCAGTCATCAACGATATCCTTGTGTGATTCCTGTCACGAAAGAGAAATTCCTTTTACCGATGCCAATGAGGATCGATGCTCGACGACTGTGGTTTTCTCGAGTGATTTTCTTTCATCTTTAATTCTTCCCGATGTCGAATATTTGAGCGTGTCAGGGGAAAAGTTTTGGATGTTGATTCTTTAATTAAATGTTAGTATTTTAAGTTATGGGTTTTTGAGTGTTCAAGAAAACTTTGAGAGACTTATATGAGAAACAAAATGATAAGAATAGGTAACATTTTTCATACTGAAGTCGAAATAGTCAGTGCAAAATATCAAGTGGTACCCAAAAAGTAAAATTTGACATCGACTTTTTAGGGTGTGTTGAGTGCTCAACAAATGGCAACTTACTGGGCGAAAGTAGAAACTTTGTTCTTCCTTCATACTCGGTTGATGCGAAAGATGGTGGAGAAATTAACTAGTTTTAAATCAAAGCCTCTTTTACCCTTTCATTTGAATTTCTCCGGTTGATGCTTCTAGGTCTACCTGTGGGATTTTTAACCTTTAGTCCTCCTTCATTTCATGTAACCTTGACTCATTCCCTCTTCTACAAAAGTCTAGTAAAGTATTCACTAGCATGGAGCCTTTAGTTACCTTTAATCACTTGCTACGGTGTTTCTCTGCTGCCAGAGAGCGTCCATAGCCCCAACCGAGTCACCCTGACATCATAGACCTTGCTCCGCTGCCAGCGAGCATCCATAGCCCCGACGGAGTTATCTACATACCCTATCCTACTATTCACTCATTTGATAAAATCAATTTTATTTCAGAAAAATTCCCCGAGCAAGTGGGAGAGGATGATGTCTGTTTATTTTGCAAAGTTATATGGTCAAGGTGAATCTATTGCTAGCTTTGTCTTCGGGGTTCATGTAGTCCTTTTCATATTTCCAACTTTCCCTTAAGGTTTCACCAGACCACTGGTCAGGCACTTCTGCATTTCTCCAAAGTTGTTCATTTGTGTAGGTTAGAGGACCCCTCAAAACAACCGTAGGTTCCTCGACGCTTCTTGTGTTGTATGTGAGCAATGAGTTAGGAACAGATTTCACTATGCCGCATGATTTGAGGTCAACCATTTTCATGCTAAATACAACCTTCAAAAGTGCAGAAATCAAAACAACAAAAGAAAATAAAGGCAAATTTGCAATCGAGCTAGCTGAAATAGAACTCATGAAACACGCACACGAAACATAAAATAAAACTCAACAAAAATATTTTTTTTTGTTTTTAATAATTTTTTTTTTAATTGACATATTGTTTTAGGGCTTGGCCATTTACTGAGAGGGCGTCAGGTTCTCCCCTTAGATTCTGTAACCGATAAGTGCCTGCCCCAATCTTCTCAACCACCTAGAAAGGTCTGAGCCATAGATTCTGAAACTTAGAATGTTTTCCTTTAGGCTCATTTGCTCTGTCCCATTTTAGGACTAAGTCTCCTACTTCAAAATTCTTCTCTTTAGCCTTATGCTTATCAAACCATATTTTAATGACTTGTTGGTCGGTTATGAATTTTTATTTGTATTTTTCCCTTTCTTCTTCCAGCATGAGCAAAGTGTCAATTCTTTGTTGTATGATTGATGAAGGTTGTCTTCGGGAATCTTGGGCCAGTTGAAGAGATGGAAGATAAAGCTCGTTCGGGAGAATGGATTCATGTTTGTATACTATAAAGTATGGGGAATTTTCTATATCTTCCTTGGGTGTGACTCTATATTCCCATAAAGCGTTGTGGAGTAAATTATTCCAATTCCTTTAGTTATCTGCAACTGTTTTCTTCAATATCCTTACCAGGTTCTTACTAGTTGATTCTGCCACTTTGTTTCCCTGTGGATAATAATTTGTAGGGTATCTAATTATGATTCCTTTGTCTAGTGAAAACTCTGTTAATAAGGTGGAAGAAAAGTAAGTTGTGTTGTCAAAATCAAGAACAAAAGGTACATCGAATCTTGTGATTAATTGTTGTTCTATGAATTCGATCACTACCTTCTCATTTACGTGAGTTAGAGGAATGGATTCTAGCCACTTTGTGAAATAATCGATGACAGTAAGAATGTACTTGTGTTGTTTCGAAGATCTTGGTGTAATCTATCCTATGATATCTAACCCCCATTTCTCAAAAGGCCTAGAAACGGTCATCAATTGGAGTGGGATTGTTGCCCTCCTCTCTCTCCCAACTTAATTGACAAAATTTACAGTTTCTAGTGTATGTGTGGGCATATTTGAACAAAGTGGGCCAATAATTTCCAACTCTCAATTTGCAAGAGATGTTCCATTGGAGGGACCGAGTAGTTGTCTTTTTCTAAAGCTCTATTGAGGTTTCTAAAATCCACGCATAGGCGGATCTCCCCTGACTTTTTCCTTATCAGAACCAAATTAGCTCCCCATGCAAAATGTCTAACCTTGAAGATAATTTTGGCATCTAACAGTTTCTTCAACTCTTGACACATGAGGGGCTCTAGGGAAGGATGATACTTTCAGAGCTTTTGTTGGAAGGGTTTCACTTCAGGTTTTAAAAGGATAGTGTGTTGAATGATACAGGTATCATAAGTTTTCAGATCTCGGTAGGACCATGCAAATACATATTGATATTGCCTAAACAATTTGAGATAATCCTTCCTTTCCTCCTTAGAGATAGTCTTTCTTAGATTTATATTTTTTGGGGTTTTCAGGGTTTCAAGATTTATAGTTTCATGCATGGGACAGGAACTACCGGTCTTTGCATTTTTGGGCCCCTTAAATCATTCTTTTAGGTCAATTTGTTTTTCTAAGTTAGCTATCCCCTTCGGGATTATGTGAGACTTCGATTTGGAAGTTGGTTGACTTGTCCGAGGATCAGTTTCTGTTGATTGTTCCTGGAATACTTCATCATCAATAGCTAGGTCCTTAAAATTATCTTGGTTAGTCAGAAAGTTTATGATCTGTTCATCCCCTTCAAATACCTTCCAATTAGAAATTTTTTTAGGCACCGATGGTTTGTAGAGTAGCTCCACAGTGAACTGGGAGGCTTCATAATATTCTAGAGGTGACAACCTTGAAGCAGTTGTGGCCAGGGAATCAATGAGGATATTCTTTGCTCTAGGGATCGTTGTAATATTGAAAGCTTCAAAATGCTCTATTAACCTATGCACTTCATGTTGATAATTATTTAGGTGCGGGGAGTTGAAATGTATATTATTCCTTACTTGTCCAACAATAACTTCAGAATCCCCCAAAAACTTTAATTCCTTGACATTTAAGTCTATGGATTTATTTAACCCCTGTACTATTGCTTCATACTCGGCGGTGTTGTTCTTGCATTCGAACTCAAGTCTACAGTATAGGAGATGATGTTTACCCTTTGGATCAGTGAGGATGCATGTTGCCCCATACCCTTCCTGTGATTTAGATCCATCAAAGTATAGGGTCCAATCTTGCGGGCAATACGTGTCGGCTTCCCCTTCCTTATTACTCTGCTCTTTTCCTCCTACTAGTTCTGTGATTTCTAATGCAGGTTGCTGATAGAAGAGGGTTTCTTCCATCGTTGTGGGAAACTCCTCCTGAAAAATGATTTTGGAGTTCTAAGTGAGAGGGAAATCAGATGAAAGAGGGAAGAAGTTCCCGAAGTAGGAGTCACAGGAATAATTGCCTAGCACAGGGAAATATGTCGATGATGGTTCGTTTGGGGTTTCTAGGTCAGTGACAGTATGTTTCAGATACCTTTCTCTATCAATCCTGATCATATTATTTTTCCCCTTTAATGGTAGCCAAAGGTGTACCCAGTCTGTACTAAAGTATCTATTTAACTTCTCAGACCAATCTCGGCTTAACAATAATCCATAAGCTTCTAGGATGTCTAATATAATGATGTCAATCACTTGTACAAACTTAAGATGCGTGCTTATTATGATCATTACATATTTGAGTTCTCCCATGACCTTCATCTGGGTTCTGTCTAGTTGTATTACATGTTTATCACTCTTGAGAGGAACTGCGTTTAGTTTTTTATAGATAGACGAAGGCACAATGTTAGAGGATGCTCCTAAATCGACCAAACAGTTATGGAGGTTCCTGTTGAAAACTTCAAACGTTAAAAGGAAAGGTGGGACAAAAGGTCTCCCCTTCTTATATTCTGAGCAGGAGTTTACTGTTAGTTTATTCCCTAGGTCTGTGGGAGTTAGATTCCTTTGCTGATCATCGCTTGTCGTAGGGTTTTCTATTGACCTCAAATATTGTAGCAGGAAGTCCTTTTGTTGAGGGATCCTACATATGTCGATAACTTATATATTAGCCTTCAACTTCTTCAAATCTTTAACTACGTTGTAATCCAGTTTGGGCGATTCTCAGGTATGGATGCTAATAGAGTTCTTACGGGGAGAAAAAGGTACTTTCGGGTGATCGGGAGTTGACCTTTCCCCCGATGTTTGGGTATCAATAGGATCTTTCGAGACAGGTGGACCCTTACTGTGCGTTTGCACAAACGACACCTCTGCAGGGTGTTCTTGAGACTCAAATAAGTTGTCGGAAGGCATGATTAGGTTAGGATCCCATATCAGCATGGATGTATCTTCTAGTGGATCAATCTCTTCTTGATCAACAACATTCATAACTGAACCGCTTGGTTGTTCGGTCAGGGAGACTTCGTCTAGGAACCGGTTGGCCATTAAATTCATGGCATGCACCCATTGAGGGTAGTCCTTTTCGGAGTGATTTTCTTGGTGATAAGTACAGAAAGAATCATATGCTACATATCCTAAATCGATATTTAGGTTAGCTGGGGGGGTTTCAATTGATTTTAATTGTGGGTTTCTTTTAAAGAAAGGTTTATAGGGCCTTTGGCCTTGGTTTCCCTCCCCAACACTTATTTTCATGTCTATGGTTTCATTTGATAACTTATTAACCATGCATTGTAGGTCTTCTATGTCTCCATTACCCTTTTCAGGAGCTTGTTCTGCTTGTTTCCCTGGGGGTCTAGTGAGCAATATTTCTCTCCGGGGAGGGGGTTGAGCTTCTTTCTTGACTAAGGAGACCTGAATATATTTGCATCCTTTCATTTGGAATTCAATCATTTTTTCTTCTTCAAAATTCTCAACCAAGGTTTGTGAATGGGTATATAAATTGACTAAGGTATACGTTGAGTATACCTTAGTACTCAGTGTGTGTGGGTTGTCTTGGGAATGACTAGCCATGCATGTGGGCTATTTTGAATATACAGGTTGTCTGAAATATTATATGGAGTATGTATTCAGCCATTCATTCTTGAGGCCCTCCTTCTAGAGCCATTTTTGTTGATGGGTCCTAAATCCCTTAAATTCAATAGCAAGAACCAAACTCGCCACTGAGGCCCAATTAGACTCTGCAACATTTAACAGTGGAATGGTTCTCCAGATCTTGCGATCCAACCTATTAATCAATGGGCTTTTCGTTTTATTGTGAAGGCGTCTCCTTCAGTTTGGAATTTCTCTTTTTGTATTTTCCTCTTAGGTGGGACCGATATAAGATGGAAGCCGGTATAAACCAACTTGACAACAAAATGGGAAAAATCTTTTAACTACTGGAGAAAAGGTTGAGCTTGGGATAACCCGCTACTCAAGCATGCAGACAACAATTTTATACCACAGGCCTAGTACTAATATGTTAACCATCTGAGCATCCAATTATTGTCTGAGATACTCAATTATCAGAAAGCAAACACATATGCGATAAATAATGGAAAGTAAAATAATTCACCTACTCTAATCATCCATCACACAAAAACACAACGATTCATCTTCATCATTAAAGAAAATAACTGCAGAACATTGCATCAGATAACTTAACAATAGATTCAATAGCTCTTACTTGTTACATCATCCATTCATGACACAAGATAGGAAATAGTTCTTCTCCACACACAATCATACATGCATTTGATGAAAATATAACTTGTCTCTAGTCCAGAAGAACTTCTCAATTAAAGGTAAATCCAAAATAATTCTTAACAAACCAGAAATGAGAGTTGCTTGCAAAAACCATCGACCCTTGACTAATCGGTCGATGCTCTTATTTATAACATAAAATTAACTAAAAATAACGGCTAAAGTGTAGTTAGGCAAAAAATAAACTCACCACGTGGTGTTCTATCCTAACAGTTTTCTAATAGTCATCTTAAGATATCACTTTGAAAGGGTGACTTTTCTCATACTCCGACTAACTGATGAACAACTCCTCGCAAGTGTTGGCGTATGGGAACCTGTTTTGTTCCATTGGGGATGCGTAAATTTCTCTTATCTCTATCGCATGCATCCGATACTTAACTAGAATGGAACTCAATTGTTGCAGCATAGCCCGAGATCTGATCGTGTGTTCCATAAATTGTTGCACTTGTCCTAGTGTTGTGTCAGTCGCCTTTTCTAGTCTTTAGGCCCATGAAGAATATTTATCCCCATACAGCTAGCATATGAGGTCCATTAGATAGATATACGACTCTCTTAAGTTGGTCGTCGAGTACCAGCCGGAGTTCCGATTGGTGAACTTTTTATCCTCTCTCCACCATAAAGCCATCACCTAGCTAGTGTCGTGTTTCTCATAGAATCTTATAAAAAAATCGATGTTCAACTACTCCTCTGGGTCTCTGAGCTTGTAGTAATTTTGCACCTCCACCGGAAGGAAAACCCCGACACAATCACCATTGTCATCATTGATCAAACATATTTGTGTGTTAGTGTGGTCGATAAGCCACTTCAAGATTTCTATGCAATGGAATACTGGAGTTTTTCTCGCTACAATGTGTAGGTACAACCTTCAGATATTCGGAAAAACTTCATCATCGAGTTTCCTCATATCGGGGTCACTATGCAGGGTATATTCATGGAATTCTTCCCACTTGATATTTTGGAAAAGTTATCCCCGGTGCGGGAGTACTTACTTGGCCCCTATGCTAGCCTCTATGTCTCCAAAGGTTGGAGGCTGAATGAAAACCTCCTTGGTTGATTTCTTCATGACGAGCACCATCTTTGGAGTAAATTCCAATTGTTTTGCAACCACTAGGGAAGAGCCTTCTCCTAAATCTAGTTCCTTTAGCTTTGGTTCTCTCATAGATTTCTTGGTGGTTGGTTTTCTTGGAGGCATTGTTCCTACCATCAAAATCAATCTTTAGGGCATGCATACAAAGTAACACTGAATAAAAATGAATGAAGTGAAGCATAAAAAATCCATAGACTGGTACATACCTGTAACGCTTGCTAAACCTGTTGTTTAATACTCACTGGACCTTGGAAACTTCTTCCGGATTGCTCGTCTCGCTCCTTTGGATTCTCTAAACTTATTTGTGCATGATGACCTAGTTTATGAACTGCTCAAAATAATTTAAACGGAGAATAAACTATCATGTTGTATCAACCAATTAACTAGGGTTATGAGTGGAAATCAAACGAGATCTATCACCAAATCCCTGCAATTCAATTCATCATAGGTTGACGGCCGAGGCGTAGAGGGTGGTGTGCCCTATCAACAATTTCAAACGATTGATTTGATCCATGCACGTATTAATAACTAATGCGAGATTTGGAATTAATTAATTCTTTACATGCTTCGGATCCAACGTATTTTAGCGCTAAAATGTCCCATTGCATCTCTCTCTTAGTGGGAAGATCGGGGGATCGGCGATACGTGGTGAATTTTCTCATTGGTATCCTCCTGAGAATAAATTTCGATGTGGATTAATTTCGTCGTACGGTGCTGACGTGGAAATAAAAATTTGGGGTGTGACTTGGGCCTTGGGAACCAATAACGACTCAGGGGAAAACTAGATCGTATGTTTAACTAGTCTGGCAATGACATATGGTGGATGAGGACAAGTGTTTTGATCATGCATCTCAATCAAACTCAGGGGTTTCAACAAGATGCGTGTGTTAAAATAAACTTGGGATTGTCGATTCCGAAAGGTATCGGGGATCAACTTATCACATTCTCTATGGGCTAACTTTCTAAAACTTGCTGGTGCCAAAAGGTATTGGGGATCGGCTATTGGTAAAGCCTTTATTTCTTCATTAGTTCTTACTCTTTTAGTCTTTTGTCGATGTCGAATGGATCGGTCATCGACGATATCCTTGTGTGATTCCTGTCGCAAAAGAGAACTTCCTTTTTCCGATGCCGATGAGGATTGACGCTCGGTGACTGTTGTTTTCTCGAGCAATTTTCTTTCATCTTTAATTCTTCCCGATTCCAAATCTTTGAGCGCGTCGGGGGGGAATTTTGGCTTTAGATTCTTTAATTAAATGTTAGTCTGTTAAGTTATGGGTTTTCCCATGTTCAAGAAAACTTTGAGAGAATTAACTGAGAAACAAAATGATAAGCACAGGCAACATTTTTCATACTGAAGTCAAATTAGTCAATGCAAAAGATCAAGTGGTACCCAAAAAGTAAAATTTGACATCAAATTTTTACAGTGTGTTGAGTGCTCAAAACAGTACTGCCACTGTCTTTTTGACACCGAAGTGTCCTGCCACCTAACTGTAGTGGGCTTCCCAAATCATCTTCTCTTGCTTGCTTGATGGAACATAGAGATGGCCCAGATGGCACAAAAACCCATCTTGAAGATGGAAATTAGCGACAATCGAGTTTGCGCCCAACATTTGGTAGGTGGTGGCGAAGTCAGTGTATGTCTCATAGAGGTGGGGCCATCTAGAGGTATCATGGCTGAAAGATTATAGAACAATGGTGAGTGCCACGACTAGAGGTCAGATGAGGCAATCAATGACTTGGTTGGTACTTCATGTCTTATACTTGATGTTGAGGTGGAACTATTGCAAGTATGTGTACCACTTCTGATGGAGGTCATTCTATAATTTTACTTGTGTCCACATGAACTGCAATGGCTTATGATTAGTGTGGATGACTGTCTCCTTCCCAAAAATGTAGTGTCTCCACTGGCGGCAGGCTTTCACAATGGAGTAAATTTCTTTTCCGTAATTATGGTACTTGTGTACAACATATGATAGTGTCTCACTATGATATACCATGGGGTGGTCGTGCTGAGTGAGAACGACACCCACAACATAGTCTGAAGCATCTATCTCGATCTCAAACGGTTGTTGGAGGTCTGGTAATAAAAGTATTGGGGATAAGCACAAGCCCTACTTCAAATCATCAAACGCTTGTTGTTGGGACAGGCCCCACACAAATATTTCCTTACCACCACCCCTGGTTACTTGGTTGAGGGCCCATGCAATATGGGAGAATCCCAACACAAACCTGCAATAGAAATTAGAAAGGCCTAAGAATCTCTGAAGCTTAGTGAGTGTGGTTGGGGTTGGCCAATCATGAATGACCTGGATCTTGTCCGGATCAACATGTACACCATGTTGATCAATGATGTATCCCAGGTAATGGACCCTATCCATGCCGAAGGAGCATTTTTCCAAGTTGGCATATATCTTGTGTTGCCGAAGGGTGTGCAAAACCTGTTGAATATGTTGCAAGTGTTCTGCCCAAGTCTTTTTTTAGATGAGGATGTCATCCAAATAAACCACTAAAAAAATATTGGTGAAAGGTCACAGGATATCGTCCCTCATCCTCATGAAAGTGGTTGGAGCATTTGTCAAACCGAAGGGCATAACCAACCATTCAAAAAAACATTTTTTTGATTTAAAAGCAGTCTTCCATACATCTGTCTATTCTATCAGGACCTGGTGGTTTCCAGACTTCAGATCAATCTTACTGAAGTTTTGGCCCTCGTGAGATGATCAAGGAAGTTTTCAATTCGGGGAATCAGGTACCGTTTCCTAACTGTGATTTTATTCAGGACCCGGTAGTCAATGCAGAGTTGCCAGGTCCTGTCTTTATTTTGCACTGGCACAATTGGGCTCCTAGAAGGTGATGAGATCGGATGGATGTGCCCCTTGTGGAGAAGTTCTTGGATCTACCACTTGATATCCTCATTCTCTAACAGTGAGCAGAGGTAGACTAGACCATTGGGTAATGGTGTGTCAGGGTTCAGGTCGATGGGATGCTTGACTTGACAGTGCAGAGGTACCACGGTAGGTGAAGAGACAATATCTGAATATTCTTCCATGACCTTATCCACTTTATTATGCTATGTGGAGAGGTCATCTACGGAGGCCCTAAATGTGGATGTGATATTTCGTTCACTCTGAGAGTGAATCAAGAAGAAGACAAACTTGTATGTCTGAGAGATGAACTTCCTGGATTGCTTGGCAGAGATCAAGGAAATAGCACTAGGTGGGACTGCCTCGAGTATCTTGTACAATTTCTTGTTTAAAGTAATACTAACATTGTGAGGCCTAGACTCATATACAACATGATGTTTCCATAAATAAGGTTGTCCCAAAAGAACATTTCAAACTTCGAGAGGAGAAACATCACAGAATACCTCATCTTTGAAGGGCTTGATGTTGTACGATAGGTGACACTATTGGATGAATGTGACTGTAACTAATGAGGTTTCCTCTGTTTCCTTTTTCTCACAGAAAATTTCCCACAAATCTTTGACAGGGTGAATGACTTTGAGGAATGAAAAAGTAATATTTTCTCTATTCGAAAAGTTATGGATAGAGAAATACCCATCTGGTAGATTCAACCATTTGTCTAGAACATCTGCATCTATCTAACCTTCAAATATAGGAATGTCAAAGTTGATTTTTACCTTGAAGGGGGTGGTGCCTCCACTTGAGGAAGATGTGTTGCATGTTGGTATCCGCCGAAGGATTTCTGAAAAAATATCCATCATCTCATTCCTTTTTTGCATGAGGGATTCCTCGAGAAACATTTTGAAAGGATCTCCTTTCCTGTCATATTTCTTTTATCCCACCATGAGAGGTTTCTTGGGGG
This sequence comes from Picea engelmannii, assembly GCA_009831015.1. NCBI lineage: Eukaryota > Viridiplantae > Streptophyta > Pinopsida > Pinales > Pinaceae > Picea > Picea engelmannii. The sequence goes on along the minus strand of ML778562.1, from coordinate 1,519,013 downwards.
TGTGAGAGATTTTTTCCTCAGGGGAAACAAGCTCGAGACCCAATTATTGGTACCCTAACCTCATTGGGGACATGCATTTAGAATGACAAGGAGAAGACCACTCTAATACCACTGATCCAGATTTTATGAGCAGATCGAAATGAATACAGATTATTAAAATATGCTTAACATAGAATAACAAAGATACAGTAAAATTGGTTTCTATTCAATAAGGAAATTAGTTGAAACTATAAAATGCAACGGAAAATAAACTTGTTGGAATGGTGGCAGCTTATCTCTGAGAAGAGATGTGACGGCTGCACTCATTCGCAAGAAGATCATTACAATGAGGCTCTGAATTCCTTTTGACAATAAGCATGAATTCCAAAACCCTAGACATCCAAAAACCTAACCCTAGGAGATGAAGCGCCAAAATTCATGTGGGCCCCGTTGGGGTAGGTTAGTACATCAACTTCTCGAAGTCGTAAATTTTGCATACGATCTCTGTTCTAGGCGCACGATAGCCTACTATAAATTTATATCTGAGGACTACACATTTTTCCATTAGACTCTGACTCCATTTATATCTTGACTGTGGCGAGCCCCAAAAACATTGTTTAGGGCCTCAAAACGGTCCCGGAAGTCAAGGACCCTAAAACTAGGAAAAAAATGGCAAACTAGAAAACTGCCAAAAGAACTAGTTGGAATAGGTGGGAGGCCATCGACATCCATCTGGATCAAATATTAGTGGAAAAAACTGGAAGGTACAACGTTGAAGCACCAAGGAATTGGAATCCTGAATTGGTAAGACCACTGATTTTGTAAGTAACCCAACTACTCGAGCAATTGATTTTTGGTTGGATAACATACTAGGATGTTATGTTACAAAGTTTGCAGTAGATTTTATTCAATAATACAATATCTTAGAAAGGGAAATTTTCAAAGGTTCACGTAGGAGTTTCTTGAAATCATTAGGTACGTGGATAAAACTGTTATTATGTGAAAAGCATGTGATGATAATGTAGTCCCTCTACTAAGGGGTTTGTGCACATATGGGAACCAGGGGAAGACATGAGTATCGTCGAAAGCATGAATATGAAAGAGACAGGGAGGGACTGAGGATGAAAGAGGAGGATATACCAGAGGAAGAATACGAGTTTAGAGAGTTGTGCAGGGAAGAAGGTATAAGAGGAAAAAGACTGGGGTCGGGAAAGGAGAGCTGCACAGTGAGATAGATGGGAGAGAACCTTGCACACTAGTCTGAATTGTGGAGGTACCATACATAGGTGGTGAAGCAGAGGAGTTTCAATCCATTCCAATAATAGAAGAACCAGTCATTACTACTCAGACAAGATCATGTGTTGAATCCACGACCCCGTGTGCATCACCACAATGATAAATAACGATTGAATATTTGTCAAAAGCAATTGTAGTTAGCCAAGAGGACCGAGTAGTAGTAGTCAGAGCTGCAGAAGTAATGCGCAGATTCAAAATCAGAGTCAACCAGGATCAAAAAGAGGATGGACTACACAAAGAAACATGGTCGGGGTAGACAATACTCTGAGGCTACCTGAGTTCCAAGGAATTGGGTCTAATTTGTTTGTCTACAAGATGATTTGGGCCTCAAATAATGTACAAGATGAAGTTGTGAATATTGCATAGTTAGTGAAAACATTTAGAGGTCGTGCGCTAGTATGGTATATGAAGTTTCAGAGAACCATGCCTATAGGATAGGCTAGGACTTTGTCAAAGATTAAGAAAGCATTGCTAAAGGAGTTCAATAAGCTAAATTTGGAATCGTAGTACATCACATAATTGAAGGAGATAAAACAGGTACAAACATAGTCGGTATGGGATTACAACAAAACATTTAAGGATGTGATGGGTAGATTAAATTTCCATATTCAATATCAACAACACCAAGAATGGTTTATTGCAGGGCTTCTACCACACATTCACATACCATTGATCCAACAGAAGGTTGCGTCGCAGCCCAAGGCACTAGAAATTATGATGAAACTGGAATCATCATTGGTGGGAGACAGTGGAGGAATGGCGCAAGTTCAGACGCAGTTGGATGTATTGACAATTCAACTGGAATAACTGACAAAGGGAAAGGAGAAACGAGATCAAGTATCGTGTACAAAATGTAGGACTGAAGGCCACCAAAAGGAGAAATTCCGGACATTCACGTAGTATTTGGCGATAGGAGCACCAAATCCATTACTAGGAGGAGGATACTACAAGATATCTAAGAAATGGGGCCTTCACCCAACTGAGTTTCCACTACTACATAAGTATAAGATTATTCCAAAGAACTTGTTTTGTAATTTTTTCAAGTCTATAGGACACGAAGATAAGGATTGTTTCACATTTGACTTAATGAGGGAGCGCACATCAGATATGTAAAATATCTAGGAAGAGAATGTTGCAATAGAAGCAGGGGGTTTGCAATAAAACAATCAAAGATGTTTCAATCAAGGGAACAGGGGAAAGTTTGGCAAAGGATGAAGTAGAGGGAATTTTTGTAGAGGAGGAAGAGGACCAATTATATGTTATAAATGTAATCAACCTGGACACTTGGCCTGCAACTTCCAGAATCCATGTATGATGTGCACATATTGCATAGCACTAGATCACTCGATAGAATACTGTCCCCAACTAGTTGCGAAGTGGCAAGCCAGAGGAAACCAGAACCTGAATCTGAATCTGAATGTGCAAAATATATCAGCTAAAAGATGAAATGAAGGACCAAGCGTAGTAGCAGTTATGCGTGAAGGAGATAGGACAGGGACTGATAGGGAAAATGAAGGAAATAAAACTGAATAGTGGGTAAGGAATTCAACAGATCCTATGCCAACATTTGATCCTCAACAAGAAAAGGAGACATATCAGATAACAAGAAAACAAGTACTCAAAGGGGATTGGAGAGAATCAACATTAGCTACACCTCCTGTAGAAGATCGCGTTATGCCAAAGAAACCAACTAGGAAGGTAAGCACGCTAAAAAAATTCTTTAGAATTTTTGTAGAGCCAATAAAAGATGAAACTACACTCAGTACATTATATGACATGATTGATCACTTTACAAGAGTAAGGGACACTCATGTTGTGTAAAAGATGGTAAATTTGGTACTGCACAAGAAGAGAACCATTGAATAATTCATATTCAGTGCACAAATTGGAGAGTATGATGTGGATAATGTTATTTTAGACTTAGGGTATGACGTGAATTTGTTACCTAAGTATACATGGGAGTTGATGGGAAAACCCAAGTTGGTATGGTCTCTTGTTGATCCAAAATGGTTCCAGGAAGGCCTAAAAATAAAAGTTCTTGTAATTGGAGGAAACCAGTGCCATTGCGTCAAGCACATCGCGCTAATTTCATCCATATATTTTTTTCCAAAAATGGACACCGTATGTGAAAATTATTGCGTTCTGATCGATTTCCCAAGCAGANAAAAAAAAAAAAAAAGTCAACGTTGATGTGAACAATACATCACGTTGACGTCAACATGACACATGGCAGCACCAGGAGGGGACACGTGTCACTCATTTTTGGAATTTCATGTGGATATATGGAATGTTGATGTGGTAGTCGTATGGATGACACATGGCAGGTGACCGGGAAGTGACGTGGCAATACAGATGTTGACGTGGAAACGTGACATGGAAACTGACTATGCATGTTGACTGGGTAGATGACTGTGTGATAACTGGGTTGTACGAGCCAATCCATAGGTGACACATGGCCCAATCACATGGCTCCATGTGGCACCCCAGATTTGTCCAATAATGGTTGGGTCAAAAATTTTGCATCTCTGGCAGATTCGACCACCCGACCTCCACCTAGATGAAGACTTTGAAACAACCGCCAACCGATTAGTCTACGTGTGTTTCTTGTTAAAGATATGGAAGTTTGGTTATTTGAATTGAAGGTTGGTGGGATTTGGAGGTAAATCTCAGTCGGTCAAGGGCTAGCCCGACCGTCTAGGGCCACATGTCAGTCCATATGACTAGGTGCTAGGAGTGGGAGTAGAGTGCGGGGGTGGCAAACACTTGGCCACATGGCCATGCATACGACCAGCGCAACAGCTGAAGACCAGGGGATTGATAGTTAGCGCCCAACCCAAGGCCATATGGCAGCTCCCAGGTGACCAAGAGCCCGAATAAAATGGGTTAGCACACTAATATGCTGCAAAAGTGGGATTTTAACTATATAATATGATTTTTATGCTGATTTTAGCCTGATTTTGGAGGATTTTTCCCATTTTTGGGGGACCTGGAGCCTGATTTGAGGCCATATCTTGGGACGAAGTTGGGATAGGATCCCAAACACAAATCCTATATAAACCAATCATTTTTGCGAGTTCATAACAGGAGAATTGATGCAGAACTTGAAGTCCAAGCTATTTTTATGCAGGGAAGCCATTGAGGAAGCAAACTTTGGAGGCCAATTCCAGGAGCTATGCTCAACCTTTTTCGGTGTCGTTAATTGCATTGGATTCATGAGGTCGAGAAGAACATATCAATACCAACTTGTAATCTCATTGATGCAATTTTGATGTACTTTTGAATAATTGAAGAGAAATAAGAAAGCCTTCCCCACTGAGACAAAGGCCCAGAGATGTAGGCAAACTTGTGTTGAACTTCATTAACAATCTTATTGTTATTGTTTTTTTTTTCCTTATGTTTAATTTCTAATTTGCATTCTTTATGATGGCTGAAATATTCCTTCATTAAGATATTCTTCTTTTCTTAACTCCTAAGTGGTAATTTAACACATGCTTAAAACTCAACCAAGTATTTTAAAAGATCAATTACAGATCCAGTAGTATCAAAGCAGGTTGAAAATTGGTTGTTTGAGTTTGCATGATTACCAGGGAAAAGCTAAGTCATGGTGAAGGTGAGCTTGTATAAGGAGATCATGAGATTGGATTGAGAAAGAGGGCATATCAAAGTGAGAATATGGCATCTGAAGAAGGAATGTCTCAGAACAAGACATATTTTCAAAAGAATTTCTTCGCCATGTCAGAGATGGTAAGGTCTTATATGATGATTACTTGGAACAAAAGAGGCCTTTTCAATGGGAATCGTCAAAGAAAGACAAAAACAAAGAAGGAGAGGACCCTTCTAAAACTCCTCCTTCACCTCCTTCATCTCCATTCTTTTCTTCTTCTTCTTCTTCAAGTACAAGTTCACATGCTACTTATGCAAGAAAACATTCTCATAAACATAAGCATGACATGCCATTACTTAAGCTTGATGTAAAATTCAAATTTCCCATGTATGATGGTGAATTCAATGCTGAGATGCTTGATAATTGGGTCAGACAAATGGAAGTTTATTGGAGTGTGCAACAAATCAAAGATGAGACAACCCAAATCAAATTGGCATCCCTTCGTCTTGCAGGCACAACACTCATCTGGTGGCAGAGTAAGTTGCAAAATGGTACTGAGCAAGTTGGTAATGTATTTCCATCATGGAAAGATTTTGTTTTTTCACTTATAAATCAGTTTTATCCTTTGGGTTATAAGGAAAAGGATTTAATTGAATGGCAAAGTCTTAAACTAAGAAAAGGACAAATGGTGCAGGGATACATAGACGAATTTTGTAAGATGACATTAATGTTAAATATTCCATTACATACACAAGAAACTCTTGTGAAGTATATAGGAGGTTTACCTGCACATATTCATAACATTGTATTTATGTTTGGACCTACCAATATTGATGAGGTTTATGTTCAAGCAATGCATATTGAAGAAGGGAAAACAAGAGTTGTTGTATCAAGGGAATCGTCTTCAAGGAAATAAGACAAAAGAAAGGGGAATGGAAAGAAAGAAAATTCAACAACATTGAAGGAAGAGAATCTCTCTTGTAAGCATTGAAAGAAAGAAGGGCATGATGATGACCATTGCTGGCAATTGCATCCAGAGAAGAGACCAAAGTGGTTCAAAGAGAGGAAAGGAAGGAAAACAACAGGACCAACAGACTTGGGGTATGATTCAGGTGATGAGACTAATATCACAACAATTGGCTTGACAGGTAAAATTGGTGATTGATGTGATTCTAGAAGTAAATTGTTTTATATAAGGGTCATAATGAAACATACTAATATCAATACATTGATAGATAGTGGATCTCAATCTAACTTGATTTCAGAGGAAGTAGTTAAACAATTGGGATTGACAACTAAGCGACATCGTAAACCTTACTCACTTAAATGGATAGGCAACAATCATAAATTTCCCATAACAAAGGAATGCACTTTAAGGTTTGCAATTTCATCAAAGTTTGTGGATAAGGTAACATGTGTTGTGGTGACACTAAATGAATGTGGAATGGTCTTAGGAAGCCCTTATTTATATGATCACAAAGAAATATTCTACAGGGAACAAAATCAATATCACTTAACTAAAGAAGGCAATGAATATGTTGTACATGTTCATCACATAAAAGAAAATCAATCTCTTCAAACAGTGGACCAATTAAGAAAGTTTATGCAAACAACACATGTATAATTGTGCCAAGTAAAGCAGTTGATATTAAGCATGAACATGAGATGATTGTAGAATGGAAGTTCAATCATACTTTTCTTCAAGATAAGTTAATGTCATGCAATCACATCAAACATATTAGTTCATTTGCAGTCATATTTCTGATGTTATCGTTGCTAATGTTGTTTACATGGATGGTAGTGGATTCAGGAAGATGTGAACGAATTCAAGTGGCTAACAATATGCCCTCAGTTTTCATGGTTGTTTTGCAATTGATTATGATGCGATAGGTGCATAGGAAAGAGTTTAAAGACAAAGGACAAGTGGGGAGGCCTATCCTGCACTTGATGACTGATTAATACCCTTTTGGAGGACCAAAAGGTTTTAGTGGGGAGGCATGATCCAAAATGGTTCCAGGAAGGCCTAAATATAAAATTTCTCAGAATTAGACAAAACCAACACCATTTCTTTGGGCTCATTGCCCTGATTCTGACCATATATATTTTTTTCGAAAATGGACACTGTATGCGAAAGTTATCGCATTATGATCAATTTCCCAAATAGGCAAAAAAAGTCAAAGTCAACAGGTCAAAGTCAATGATGACATCAGTAGTACATTATGATGACGTCAACAGTATGTTAGACTAACGCCAACATGACACATGGTAGCACCGGGAGGTAACACGTGTCACTCATTTTTGGCATTTTCAAGGGTTGATGTGGACCAATAAAATTTTGACACGCAGCACTATACGGACGCAACACGTGGCACTGTATGGAAGAAACACATGGATTTATAGAATTCTAACATGGAATCCATACAGATGACACGTGGAAGGTTACTGGGCAGTGATGTGACAATATGAATGTTGATCTGGAAGCTGACTGTGCATGCTGACTAGGAAGATGATTGTGCACTGGTTGGGTTGTACATGCCAATCCATAGGTGACACATGGCCCAATCAAAATGTGCCACATGGCACCTAGGATTTTACCAATAACGACTGGGTCAAAAAAATTTCACCTCCGACGGATTCAACCACCCGACCTCCACCCAGCCGAAGACTTTGGAACAACCGCCAATCAACCGGTCTATGTGTGTTTCTTGTTAAAGATATGGAAGTTTGGTTATTTGAGTTGAAGGTTGGTGGGATTTGGGGGTAAATTGCAGCTAGTGGAGTCCTATCCCAATCGACCAGGGCCACATGTCACTCCATATGACTAGGCGCCAGAAGCGGAAGTAGAGCGTGGGGGTGGCTAACACTTGGCCACATGGTCATGCATACGACCAGCGCAGTAGCTAAAGACTAGGGGATTAACAGTTAGCGCATAGACCGTGGCCATATGGAAGATCCCAGGTGACCATATGTTGCAAAAGTGGGTTTTTAACTATATTATATGATTTTTATGCTGATTTTAGCCTGATTTTGGAGGATTTTGCCCATTTTTTGGGGATTTGGAGCCCGATTTGAGGCTAGATCTTGGGAGGAAGTTGGGATAGGATCCCCAACCAAAATCCTATAAAAAAAACAATTTTGGGAGTTTAGAACAGGACAATTAATGCAAAACTTGAAGTCCATGCCATTTTTATGCAGGGAAGCCATTGAGGAAGCGAACTTTGGAGGCCAATTTTGGGAGCTACGCTCAACCTTTTTTGGTGTTGTCAGTTGCGTTGTATTCATGAGGTAAAGAATAACATATCCAAACCATATTGTAATATTTTTGACACAATTTTGATGTACGTTTGAATAATTGAAGAGAAATAAGAAATCCTTCCCGACTGAGACAAAGGCCTAGAGACATAGGAAAACTTGTGTCGAACTCCATTAACAATGTTGTTGTTATGGTTTGTTTTTCCTTATGTTTACATTTTAATATTCATTCTTTATGATGGTTGCAATATTACTTCATTAACAACTTCTTCTTTTCTTAAATCCTAAGTGGTAATTTAGCACATGCTTAAAACTCAACCAAGTCTTTTAAAAGATCAATTATGGATCACATGTTCAACTAAGGATAGTGAATCAACACAAAATAGTATGATTGGTCATTTGAAATGAGTACTTGTGAACATAGATGGTTTGTGCAACATGGAAGAATTTGAATTTATTGAGATTGTGGATGATAGTCAACCATATCCAGCACTGATGGGACTAGAATGGAATTTTGATAACCAAGCAATCATCAGCTTAAAGAGGAGGGAGATGATATTTGAAGCTAGATATTTGAAATTTACTGCACCCTTGGACACATCAGAAGGAAAGAGATACATAGAACCAATAAGAGGGAATGACATTGAAAATTTATATAACATGACTGTGTGGATGGAGGATTATGTCAACCCGACGACGGATGGTGCACTCATTAGGAAAAGTATCAATTCATGTGTGTCATATTCTAAAGAAGTTCTAGAGCATTGGTGATAGAGGATGCATGAAGTGTCCATCAAACGATGTGAACACATCACTCGATCCTTGTGCTAGATTGGAACAGACCTATGTGATCCACCCAAGTATAAAGGATTAACTGATATAAGTATGTTTGTAAAATCATTTGAGTTGCAGGTACCTGAACAACAAAGGTTGTTAGCACTAGATGTTTTATTTAAAGCAACTCCATCCAGATGGTGGGATGCACACATAGAGGGAATGAAATACTGGTCATAGTGCACCAGACTAATGCCAATAAGGTTTGACAATGAGGAAGAAAACATTTCACATAAATATATAGGGGACAGCGATCCTATTAGTCCCTAAAGTTGCACTTGACTGTGAGAGGGAAAGCTAGGGCATCATTAGTTTATTGCAAAGTATTTATAAGGTTTTATGATTTGGTTTTTTTTAGTAAGGTGGTTGAAAACTGGCTCAAGGTTACAACATAACATGAAAATCAAGATTAGAACATAGCATATCCCATTGACTAAATAAAAGGTGGACACATAGATGGATTAAACCAATTAAGAAAAAGGAAGATGAAGCCTTCAATTTGTCAACTTCACAAGAATTATTGTCTCATAATGTCATAAAGAAACAAGACTATCAGCTTGATATCAAAACTTGAAAAATAATTTCCAAAGTAAAATTTTCACTGTATAAATTAACAATCAAGAATAAAAAAGAATTGCAATCTGAATAATGAATTCAAGCATGAAGAAAGAAATAACAGGGTAGAAAAGAGGGTCTAACCATCCATATGCATTTGCTATTAAGTGTCAAATTGAACATAAATGCCTTTACAATAAGTTTCACAAAAAGGTCCCTTGGATCTCCAATTTTTCAACCAGCACATAGTCTTTCCTCTGTCTATTTAAACTATCCATAAAACTTACAGATCCTATCATCTAGTATAACTTTAATGACTAGATTCGAATAGTATCTATCTACTAAGGTAGTTCACTCAAAAAGAGCTTCCACAATCCCAAAATAGATCACAGCTCAACAACTTGATATTGTATGATCTTGCCAGCATCTACATTTTATTCTACAAAACAGGAATTAGTTTGATTTAGTCAAACAGTTCGAGGTCTTATCATCTCACTGACCAAAAATGAGTAGACATTGCCATATTTCCTAGAAAACATTAAAATCATGATTGTAACAAATCTCCATGTAACCTTTAGGATATAATCACAGCAGTAGCTTTAGCATTTTTCTGTTTGAGCTTTGTGGTAAGCACGACATTGTGCCAATAGAGCCTGAAGTTTATCTCCCTGAGTTCTTTGAGCAATGCCCTTTTCTCTTTCTTCTTCTTTTTAAAACCTTGAATCCTTTCTTGCTGGCGAGCATTCCATTGTTCTATTTGTGCCTTTTCTTTCTTTAACTGTTTCATTGTTTTCGGAAAATACTTGATCCTTTCTTTATCAGTTTTGATTTTAACCCTAAATCATGAGCATTCTTCAAAAGGTGCAGGCTCATTCAAGTTTAAGGCAACTTTGGGTTCTTTTTCTTTAACTTGGTACTTAAAAACTAATCCCAAGCTATGTTCTTCATCAGAACTTGTTGAATCTATAGCTTCAGGCACATCTGATATACAATCTGAGTCTACAAGGTAATCCTGTTAATTCTCAGGGGTTTCACTGATACCTTTATCCATCTCTTTAGCTTTTGCTAATCTGGTTGAAGCTCTCGTTACAGGTCTTGTAGATGATGAAATCATTTTTTTATCTTTGCTGACTGGTTTCTTAAGTAATGAAGTTCTTTTTTCCCTTTTCCTGATACCTGCTTCATCATTTTCAGAGTCCTCTTCTATAACTATGATGTTTTCTTCTTTGATTGATGGATTAAACATGGCCTTTGACTTCAGTCTGTACTTGTTGGTAACCCTAGTAGAATTCATTCTAGGTTTTTGTGATACATACACACCTTTAACCCTTTTCCCTTTAACTGCAGCACCCCTTTTACTGGTTGATGGAGATTCATGCTTGATTGTAGTTTGAGTATTAAAATCTTTATCTGAATCATTTTCCCCTTTAACATCTTCTTCATAAAATGTTTCAATTTCTGGATCCAACTTAGGTCTTTTACTTCTGTTATTCCTCATCACCCTGATATCAGGCATCTCCTCTTTAACAGGAGTTTCTTCATTAATTGAAATATTTTGGCTTTGTGTAACAGTCTTTCTCCCTTTGCCTTTCTTTTGTTTATTGGACTGTGTGTTAGGGTTTAAAGATTGCGTGAGCCAGCTCCAGGGCTTCTGTAATTCTCTCAAAGCAGACATAACTAAAGTCTTAATTAGAACTTGATGAAACAGACTGCTCTTAGCATTGGTGGAAAGTGACTGCACTCTCTTTGACATCTTTGTCAAGCTTTTGAGTAAAAAATAAGGGAGATTTAAAGGGTAATCACCATTTAAATGCATTAATATCCTAATGTGGTAGATATAGACCAGTGAAAATCTACCTTCGCAGGTAATACACATGTGGATCATGATCAGAGAAGTGTGTCATTTGGGTCAAATTCATCTGCGAGGTACTCCCCTTTTCCAATTCGGATTTTTCTTATCTGGAAGCAGGAATTGGTTTACAAACTCTGTAACCACATTCTCTTTCTTCCACCATCTTTCTCCTCCAACCACCAACTTGCAATCTTTTGCAATTGTATTCTCTATCACTAGCATCAACATCTTACCAATCTCCACCTTGTGACCATCAAAGTTCAGAGCGAACTCCATGGAGACCTGCTCATCATAACCTTGAAAAGTGGTAAGGAATTCAAACCACCCAGCATCTTTGAACCTTTGATCCATCTGAGGATAAGCTTCCAGAAGTTCAGCACCCTCGGGTTCTATCCTGACTACCTGTCTACTCCTCTTTGGTTCCATCAAAACACAATTCTGTAACTAGTGCCCTCGGGTTCCGAATTTGCCACCTGCAATCTGTTAGTGTATAACGTTCCTTTGAGCGAATACCTGCACCTAAATTCAGCAAAATCAGACAGGTATAATATAATGATCATTGAGAATTAGGTGATTTAAAATGAGTCTTGCATGGGTATAAAGCAATCAGATCATGAAACAGTTTGAATCAGTAAATGATTCCAAGCTATTGTGGACACATGCAAACTCTCAAACCACGATTTGTGTCATCATAATGAAATTTGTATGATAGGTGCGTATCAAGGCATGATTATTTTGGTGCTACGGGAATAGCCTTATTCCCGTAGCGCTATTAATGACCTAGCGAAATTTGAATTTATGAAGTTAAAAGAGGCATATAAGGTGACACCTCATTTAAAACCATGTCTTTCAAATTCAAACTTAAATAAACTATTCAAAAACTGAAATGCAAACCATAAGACACTAAAAACAAAGATCAAAATCAAATGGAAACAGAAAATGAAGTGTAGGTAAGAAGGGTTTAGGATAAGGGTTTCTCACTAAACCAAGACAAAATTAGAGACTAACAGATCCAATGGGTCATGTGGAAAAGTGCGGGACTTTATGGAGTTCACTACCAAAAACAGAGTGGATGCATAGATTTATACACACACTGGACATGATTCCGAAGAATTGGTATTTAGAATTGGAAATGTGCACGGAGACAACGCGATGGGAAGAACTAGTTCAGAGATTCAGAATCACCTTTAAATTTTAACATCAATCTCCATCAATAAATGCAACACTATAGGAAATTTGAACAAAGATCTTCTCGGAAGAAGAGGCGATGGAGGTGGTACCAGTATAGAGACAAGATGACTATCTGTGAACTACTGGAGTGTTATAACGTAGCTAAGGAAGAGTATGACAAAGAGGATCCCAGGAATGTACAAGTATTTGAGATAGAAGGAGAACAAGTTGTAGAAGGGATAGAGCTTGAATCCACTGCATATACACAACCTATAAAGATGCGAAAGGTAAACATTGGGATGACATGGAATCCAAAGTTTGCACATATAGGAGATTATTAGAATGACAAGATAGTTGAGAAGATTGTAAATTTAGTACGCAAATACTAAGACTTATTCCCAACGACATTTTCAGAAATGAAGGGAATAACAGGAGACTTAGGCGAGATGAAGATCCCATTAAAACCAGGAGCTAATCCAGTGCACCAGAGGCCTTACAATTTAAATCTGAGATACAAGGAGAAGGTAAAGGATGAAATAGATAGGATGTTGGACGCATGAATCATCGAACCGATAGAATAATTTGAGTGGATCAATCCAATGGTGGTACAGGACAAGAAGACATGAGGAATAAGGATCTGTGTAGATCTAAGGAAGTTGAATGATGCATGCTTACATGACCCATTTCCAACACCATTCACGGATGAGGTACTGGAGAACGTAGGAGGCCAGGAAACTTACTCTTTCACAAATGGATTCTCAGGGTACCATCATATAAGAATCACGTAGGAGGATCGACACAAGACCAATTTTTCAATGGAATGGGGGAGTTATCAATGTACATTTATGCCATTTGGATTAAAGAATGCACCTTTGGTGTTTTCCATAGTAGTGGTTGCATCATTCAAGGAGTTCATACATAAGTTCCTAGAATTCTACTCTGATAATTGGAAAGTGTTCAGTCTATTGAAGGATCATATAGAATTTCTCAGACTTATGTTGGATTGGTGCAGGAAGTGTCATATTTTTCTAAACTTGAAGAAGTGTATTTTTTTTACATTGTTTGGAATTTTTTTGGGACATGTAGTGTGCAAACAAGGACTATTAGTAGATCCAGCTAAGATCGTGGTAATCCTAGAGTTAGAACCACTTACATCAGTCAGAAAGCTGAGGGAAACATTGGTTCATACATGATATTACGGAAAATTTATCAAGGTATATGCACATATCACATCACCATTGGAAAATATATTAAAGAAGGAAGCAAAGTTTCAATGGAATGAGGACTGTCGGAAGGAGTTGGGAACCTTGAAACATAAATTGGTAACCATGTCGATTTTAATTTTTCCAAATTGGAATAAGGAGTTCCACATACATGTAGATGCATCATCCATAGCATTGGGCGCGGTACTATCCCAACCAGGGGAAGGAGATATAGATCATCCATTTTCTTTTGCAAGTAGGAAGTTGTCTATAGAAGAGAAAAACTATACAACCATAGAATGGGAAGGATTGGCAATGGTCTATGCACTACAAAATTGAGGCATTATCTATTGGGGTCTCAATTTAAGATGTATATAGACAATTCTGCATTAAAATACTTAGTCAAAAAACCCGTGTTGGGTGGGAAAATATGCAGGTGGCTATTAATATTTCATAAATATGACTTTGAGTTTGTAGTGAAACCAAGGAAGATGAATACAGGACCAGAACATTTATCACACATATTGTCAGGAGAAGATGCAGGAAATTCAGATGACAACTTCCCAGATGTGCAGTTATTTTAAGTAAGGATGGTGGATGATTACTTCTCGAACTTCATATAATTTTTAAGCATAGGCATGGCTCCATATGAGATGACTGTAGCGTAAAAGAAACAATTGGTAGTGAAAGCAACAGATTATCAGTTGATTGCAGGGAATTTATACAATATGGGTGCAGATGGAATACTGAGACATTGTGTAAAGGAGCATGAAAGGTCGATGATACTTGAAGAAGCATATGATGGAATTGTTGGAGGACATTATGTGGGGAGAGAAAATACACAAAAGATTTGGTGCACAGGGCTTTGGTGGCCTACACTTCACAAGGATGCAAAGGAGTAATGTCAGTCATGTGATGTATGCCAAAGAGTGGGAAATCCATCTAGGAGGGATGGAATTCCTTTGAATCCACATGTTACGTTGCAAGTATTTGAGAAATGGGCCATAGACTTTGTGGGGCCAATAAACCCACAAGTAAGAAGATCAGGGGTGAGAAACATCATCATTGCGACAAATTATTTGACAAGGTGAGCAGAAGTAGCCCCAGTCAGATATTGCACTATGGAGACTGTTTCACGGTTTCTTATTGAGAATGTAATCACAAGGTTTGGATGTCTGCACATATTACTTAGTGATAAAGGTACACACTTTCTGAACAAGACAATTGCAATATTGACTGAGGAGTTCCAAATTCACCACCAAAAGACTACCCCATACCACCCTTAGACCAATGGAACCATGGAATATTTTAATTAGATCTTGGAGAATTCCTTGACAAAGATTTGCAATGTAAGGAGAGATGATTGAGACTTAAGAGTTCCTACAGTATTATGGGCTTATAGGACTACAAGTAATAAGTTGACAAGAAAAACACCTTTTAGGTTGGTCTATGGGAAAGAAGCAGTAATGCCAATGGAGTTTATTCTACCTAGAATGTGCATTGCAACAATCACAAAACTATCGGACACTAGGGCAATAGAGGAAATATTAGCACAGCTAGTACAACTTGATGAGGATTGGTTTGTCACGGAATTCTATCAATAGGTTCAAAAATACAGAGAGAAGGCTTGGCATGATTGACACATTAAACAAAAGAAGTTTCAAGTAGGAGATCTAGTACTACTCTATGACAACAAATTTATGCAACATCCAGGAAATTTTAGAATGCACTAGTTAGGACCTTATGTGATTCAACAAGTAACAAAGACAAGTGTTGTGCAGTTGGAAACCTTGAATGGTGAAGTCCTTGAAGGAATGGTGAATGGAAGTCGACCGAAACTCTATAGAGATGACTGACAACCTGCACAGTAATTTGGGTTGCACCAGAACACATGTATTATAGTAGTTGTACCATAGTAGTAAGAAAGACAAGAAAAACCAAATAAAAAGTAGAAAATGGAAGAAAACCAAATAAAAAGTAGATATAAGAAAAAGAAAAAAAGAGCATTTGAGTACCAAGGAATAGGAACTTGTGTAGAAGGAATGGTCATCACACATTAGAATAGAATTTCACTAATTTAGGAGACGAGACACAGACGAGACAGGATGTGAAGCATACATATAAAAAAAAAAGAACCAGTGCACAATTTTTCAATGAAAGGACCGTTAAAAGCATTAAAGAACGGAAACAACGGTTATGAAGTAGGGATGATAGGTCATAAAAGTGTTGTATAAGTATTAAATGATAAAATCCACCGGAAATCATGAGAGATCGACAGTACAAGGGGAAAAATCACAGGATGGATTTGGTAATAAAAGAGCATCAACCACGGGGGCGGATTGGACAAGGAAGTTAAGGCAAGATGAGACAGGTGCAGTTGGAACGAAAGCACAAAAATATCTAGAAGTCATTAAGTCTAAAACAGTGTTACATGTGAGTGGGAATGAACAGAGCAAACCATAGCGAATTGGAGAACAAAGTCGAGCTACTAGAGATGAGCTACAATGACCCATGAAGAGACATAGAACTAAGTCTAGGAACCCACCACTGGAAATGAATGGCACCACCAAGAGTTGGAGGAATGTCTACAACAACGAGAAAACAAGTGAAACAACCAGTAGCATCACCAGAGGTAGAGGAGGTAATTGGTGCTTCGGCTTCAACACCACTGATAGGTTTTCACAGAGACTACTTACCACCAAGGATGGATGACACACCAACGATAAATGTACCAGCCAATGGAAAGTACCCAGTGATGGTAGCACCATTTCTAGTTAGTGTAAGTAGTGATGAAAATATGCTCAAGAAGATTTCCAACCTTAAGTTTATGGACCATGATATCACATATGGACAAAATATCTCTAAATTGGCCATGGATCAGTAATTTCACACTAGGAGCATCCCAGAAATAGGAGAAATCCTGATCGAACCATAGGAGTGAGTTTCATGGTTGCAAAAGGAAGGAATATTAAACCTATTTGACATCTCACATTTTGGGCAGAGTACATAAATAAATGCATGTGTGAAGGTATTATTAATTTGTTTTCATGGGGGGACACACTGGCTCAATCCCCCAATATCAATTGATACTGCACTGATTGCACATATTACATGAATTGAAAGTAGGACTAGTGCAAGAAATCATAAACAAAGGAGAGGAAGAGCACATAGAGTTGGAAAGAATAAGGGACGAAAGATCCCAATTACAGGAGAAATATCAGACAACACTTCAATGAAAGAGGGAAGTTGAAGGAAGAGTAGAAGAGGTTATGAAGAATAAATATGAGGCTGGGGAGAAATCTAAGAAAGCATTAAAGGAAAAGGACAAGGTTGAAAGCATGGCATAGAAGACTGAAGAAACAACCCAAAAGTTATACAAGGAAATTACCATAAGTTACACTAGTAGTTGAAGTGACTATGGAGGAAGATGTGCAAACGATCAATGAAGTCATTAAGGGGTTCTAATTACAAATAGAATCATTTAAGCTACAGATCATTCCAGGATCGCCACCAGAGGTGCGTGAAGGAAGAGAGAGAACAAAAACCACAATACTTGCAAACATTAAAAATATAGAGGGTGAATGCACAAAAAATTTGTGAGGAGAATGCACAGTTGTGGACAGAGTTGATAGAATACCCAGAGATGAAGGTCGTAGAGGCCAAGATAAGAGAAGCACAAGAATGGGTGTAGCAGGTAGAAGAAAGGGAGGCTACACTACCACCAGTAGAGCGCATGTTAGCCATTTTGGCTCAGCGACAGGCACAGGTAGAAGTGGAGAGGATGAGAGATCAACAAAATATCCTTCAACAAAGACTAAGACCACTGCAAGCAGAGTAAGGGAGAGTAATTAGAGAATTAGATGCAGAGTAGTGTAAGGTCAATAAAGAAATGATTGAAGCATAGGATAAACTTATAAACTTGACCGCACAGGTAGAAAAGGATATAGTAGCAATAGAGGCCGCAATCATCAAAAAGATGGAGGTAGAAAAGGATGCCTCTCAAAACTTCCTTTTGGCATGGAAGAGCATGAAACAAGCCTGAGTGGCTCAAGATGAGCCACATGTGAGTGTTGGGGGCATGTTGGACAGGCAGCTTTGGAAACAATTTTTCAGTATTAATACAGTTTTGAGAAAAGATCCTAAGTATAGGAAAAGTGCATGGAAGAAGAAGGAAAGATAGAGAGCGCGCAGCTGAGGTGCATCCAAGAGGATAGTGTGAAAAAGAAGGGAAATGTGCAAACAAAAGGATAAAGCAAGATAATAAAGAAAGAAAATAAATAATGACTGGAGCATGACAGCTCGACATTCTAGAAATAGAAGAACAACGGAAAAGCAACATGCAGATGGAAAGCAGAAGAAATTCATCGAATAACCATTTAACTGAGTTGACCATGCATTGTAAAGGGATATTTTTGGGATGAACGGATTAAGGTTTTTAGCCCTAGAATTTTGTATAAATTAATATGTAACAGGTTGGGAGATTAGGGGTTCAGTTCGGTTATGCTATGTTAGGTTATGTTATGTCATAGTCTGTTATGTTTTGTTTGATACTGAGTTCAAGAGTTCTTGAATGTAGAAGTCGATGCATGAGAAGAATGAATAAAGGAATGTTAGAGAGATGTTATAGAATCTTGTGTTGTATGTATTTCCATGTTTCATCATGAATACTATTTTCATGCATTGTATAATAGATTCACAATATAGTTAAATATGGTGCAATGTTCATGGTTGTGACATTAACAAACCTATGTGGTAACATAGAATATGTTGAGTATAGGAATCTGAATCATGAGTAAGTTAATAACTACATAGAATAGAGTTATGCGCATGCAACATAATAAGGAATAATGAACTGATTATTTTCCTCCCATTCCCTTACTACTATAGAAGCCTGGTTCTCACAGTCCCAATAGATACCTCAGGTGAGACTTCATCTATGCAAGAAGGTGATGCCGAAAGGGATGGTTTTTAGTGGGTTTTTTTAATCATATATAAACTGAACCTTGGGTCTTACAACTCATGCAAGTAGCGCCAACATTCATCATCATCATTATTTTCATTTTCATAATCATCCTCATTATCATTTCCATGATCAAATTGATATCATCATCATTGTGATCATTATCCCCATCCTCATCCTCATGATCGTCGTTGTCACCATTAGTAATCAATATTAATGTCGATGTCCTACTCCTCATCATCGTGATCGTATTTTTAATTGCAGTTTCCATCATCATCGTCGTCTTTGACGTCATTATTTTCAACATAATTAACATTGTTGTTGTCGCAACCATCGTCATCAAAATTGTCGGTGTCCTACTCCTCGTCATCATTGTCATCAATATTGTCATTTTCATCGCAGTCTTCATCATAATCATCATTGTCTTCATCGTCATGATCATGATCATGATCATCTTCATCATCATGATCATTGTCCTCATCGTCATTTTCACCACCAATATTCAAGATTGTTGGAATCCTACTCCTCATCATCATCATCATGGTCATCATTTTCATCATTTTCATTGTCATTACAGTCATCATTGACTTTGTCATTGTCACTGTCATCATCGTCATCATCATAATTTTTTTATCATAATTAACATTAACGTTGTATTGGTCAGCATAATCAACATTTTTGGCATCCTAATCCTCTTCATCATTGTCATCGTCATCGTCATCAATATTGTCATTGTCATCGAATTTGTTATCCTTATCATTGTCTTTTCCATTGTCATGATCATGATCATGATCATCCTCATCATCATCGGTGTGGTCATCGTCATCATCATCATCGTCGTCGTCATCGCCATCGTCATTTTCATTGTCATCATCATCGTCATCATCATCATCAACAACAACAACAACAACAACAACATCATCATATCATCATCGTCATTGTCATCATCATCATCGTCGTCGTCATCATCATCATAATCATCATCATCATCATCGTCAGTGTCATGGTCGTCGTCATCATCGTCTTCGTAGTTGTCATCATCATCGTCATCATCGTCGTCATCATCATCATCATCATCACATCATCATCGTCATCGTCATTGATCATCGTAATCAATTGTCATCGTCATCGTCATCGCCATCGTCATCATCATCATCTTCGTCGTCGTCGTCATCATCGTCATCATCATCGTCGTATCATCATCGTCATCATCATTTTCATAATCATCGTCATTGTCGTCATCATCATTTTCATAAACATCGTCATTGTCGTCGTCATCATTGTCATGAACTTCATCGTCATGGACATCATCATCATCATCATTTTCATCGCCATGGTAATCATCATTGTTATCATCCTACTCCATGTTGAAGTCGTCGTCATCATCATCGTCATAATTGTCATGGTCATCATCATCTTTGTCATCGTCATTGTTGTAGTCATCATCATTATCATCATCGTCATCATCATCACCATTGTCATCATCTTCATTGTCATTTCCATGGTCATGATCATCATCATATCATTATCGTCATTGTCTTCATCATCGTCATCATCATTGTCATCATGTTAAGAACCAAATATCAATATAGCATAGAAAAACCTCAGACTAAGTACTCAACGCGTTGAAAAAGAGAGAATTTCAGATAATAAGCCTCTTTGAGGGGGCAACCTCCTTTTACCCCACATAAATGTTCAAGTACAAGATGATTCCAAATGAAAATGTCTCCTTGGTATATATAGGAGACTAGGAGGTATAATTACAACTAATGGATTAAATCCGACATAAATAAAATAACATTACTAATGTAATATGCCCCAATTAAGGGGTAATGATCCAATATTAGGGCTTAACATGCCCCTCCCCTTGAGACAAGTGTTTTCTACAATGCTTGAGTAACTCTGGATGCTTCTGTATAAAAGACTCATCTTCCCAAGTGGAATCTTCAGCCGGTAGTTTCCTCCATTTAATGAGATACTC
>ML778562.1:1476477-1491094 GCA_009831015.1 Picea engelmannii | reverse complement strand
AATTATGTTGGCTACCAAAAATTAATAGTATAGATGTCCAATATTTTGGTATCCATCATTTAAATGTATGGCTTTGAGAATGGTTGATATCTAATCACTCTAGTGAATATCATGTTTTGTATTTTAGCTTTAGGAAGATTTGGTTCTACTAATTTTGTTTTATTGTTTGGTAGTCATTTAAGTTTTTTCCACTGGTGTATTGGGCTCTTGTTAGTCATATGAGTTCCCTCTCTCTTATTTTTAATTATATATTATATATATAATACATATAACAGAATTAAAAAAAATAAAAAATAAAATAAAAAAATTCAAAGAAAACAATAGCCACCCGAAATAAGAGCGGGCTGACCCCTGCATACGGATAGCTCACAAAAACCCTTCACGTGGACCCTCCCATGGAATTGACCCTTGATAATTCGACCTTCTTTCATTTCCAACATCAAACTCTCTTTTGCAACTTGAGATCAATCCTCGAGCCTCCTCTCAGTTATTGGCATATTATTATTGGAATCAATATACCCAATTCCCACTAGGGTTTCGAACTCCTAAGCTTCTTTACAACATATAGTCTTCTCATAAACACACATATCCATATCCATGGATATATGGATCATGTCGTTAAACGCAAATTAGATATTTTGTTTATTTCATAAGTCAATGTTAACTCATACTTGTAAAGTTGAGTGCTATGCTCTAAAATTATTAAAATTTTAAATACCATTCTCTTCAATAAACATAATATTGTTAGATGTCATCGTGTTTAAAAAGTATGTTATGTTTTATAAAATTATGTGATCTATTTTCTTTTACATACAATGGTACAACATCTAGTTAATACATGCTTATGTTACCTATAATATACCATCACTATATTTTATTTCAAGATTATCCATCCATACTAATTTTCATACAAAATGGTATCCAACCCAACCGTTTATAGGAAAGGAACCCATGCATCAACTAAGTATTAAATCTCTACATTCACATGTCATGCTCCCATAATAACTACTACCTTATCCACTCTTTATCCCATTTACTATTTTCATTGGCACCTCAAAAAAATATGTGGCATCTGGCATACAAATAAGTTAAATATGCTTATTTTTTTTTTAATCCTATCACCCCTAAAAATCACATGAATCGGTCTATTTTTATTTATTTATAATTTACATATTTGTCACATCTATACCTTCCCTCTATTTCCAAAACCAGAAGGAGCGTGGATAGCCAAGGTACCTCCTATCTAATTAGAAAGAGTCTACTTATTGCACATTGTTAAATAAAAAAAATTGAGAAACATGAAGACAAATGACCAACGACAACATAATAGAATCACCAAGTTATTCCCCAAAATGCTAAATATTAATGAATCCTCACTCATAACTAGTTAGATTATGCAACAATGAGGATTTTGTGAAGTCCTCATCTTAAATTTTACCTCTTCAACTTTAAAGGTATATGTTGATATCTAAACCTATGACGTTCGCACTAGGAAATTAATCCTATAGAGGAAAACAATCATATTGAATATTATTATGGTCACTTGAGCCACTGAACTAACCATGGACATTGGAACACAACACCAACTACATTATTTGTGAGGTGGGGAACATCGAACCTTAGCTAGGGAATTTTTGATAGAAAAAACTACAAAAAACAAACTAAGTAATGGCATCAATGTGAGCGACATCATAGATAAAACATTGAAAGTAGTTGTAAAGGGAATATTTTCCTCCATTTTAAATAGCCATAGAGAAACCATATTAAAAACTTGAGGAAACATTATAGTAAAATGAAGTTTATCATTCTCATTTCCATCATTCTTTATTTCTGTAAAATCGATAACTCATTTTTTGTCATGAAGCTGCATATGAAGGCCAAAAGCTATTGAGAAATATTTGAAACAAACCACTAGAACACAATATAATTTGCAAGAAGAATCATTGAACTAGTTATGTCAAGGAATTGCTAGACCTATAATTTTTGCATCGAATTGGCCATAAATTGTATATGATATGAGAGATATTGTATAACTACACCAAAATATTTACCCAACATTATTTATCCAAAACCGTCATGTTTTGACCTTATTGGTCCTCATAGATACTCCACCACATGCATCTTACACCCCTTAGATCAGAAATTGATTATTAAGGTCTCTCATATATGTATGATAAGATTGTATAAAATATAAGAACTCCATTAAAAACACATTTTATTCATAATTATTTATTAGGGGAGAAAACACGAATCACAGTTAGTATGTTGTGAGAATCGTAGTGGGGAAAATCAATTTTCGAGAGATTTTGGCCGAATAAAATGCTTTTTTGGTTGAAAAATTGTCACTATCGTTGAGCCTAAAAAAATTATTCGAATGAAAGTTAAATCTAATGGAATAGCCCAAATAATTTTCTAGAATATTCTCACACTAGTTGCTAGAGTTGGACTACTGAGAAACTGTTATTTTTGAAACATAATTTTCGACCAAAAAAGTGCTTTGGATGAACATGTTTTTTGGTCAAACAAATATTTTTGGCTGAAAAAATGTTCACACTCACACACAAAAACATCAATAGTTAAAAATGGATAGTTTCATTTGTAACTTTCCTACTCCTTTTCCCTAGCCTACGTGCTCAATTGTCAACCTGCCTATCCATGGCTTATTCATTTGTTGGCATCCCTGTTCGGCCTATTCAACTTGCATTCTCACTTGTTGGATTTCCTATCCATGGATTTCTCATTCATTGGCATGTTTGTTCAGCATGTTCGGCTTTATTGCTTGCTCATTGGGATGCCTATCTATGGCATGCTTGCTCATTGGCATGCTTGTTCATTTGTTAGATTCCTTTTTTAGCCTATCTGCTTACCCATTGGATTTCCTATCCTCGAATAATTTATTCATTGGCCTACATGTATTTGGATCATTTGTTCATTGGCCTACATGGCCATGAATCATTCATTTGTTGGCTTTCCCATTCAACATGTTTGGATTTCCTACTCATTTGTTGTCCTACCTGTTCATGGCTCATTCCCTCGTTACCTTGCATATTTAGCTTGTTCAATTCTCTTGATTTGTTGTTGTGTTTCCTGCTTGCCTGTTGAACTTCTTATTCATTCATTCAATTTTCTTGGTTAGCACAATGAGTAACATTTTTCTTTAAATTTAAATTTTTTTGTTCCTTGTAAATTTATGAAAATGTAAATTTTTCGTTCCTTTAATTTTTTTAAGGAAGTCTAAAATTTTCTTTAAAGGAAATTTGCAATTTTTTCATGGAAAATTAATCACAATTTCATTTATATGAATGAAATTACATTTTATAGTTGTGGTTAAGAATATTTTATGAAAAATATTCAACAATAAAAATAACCTATTAGCTCATATAGGCTCTTCCCTCATCACAAAAAATAGTACCACTATACCCCAAATGATACCTCAAACAATCATACCACCGTTATTCCTAAGAAACATCTTTCTTGTTGTTGTTTTCATACCATAAATCCAAAAACAAAGTATTTAACCATATCCTCATGTCCTTCAAAGGATCATGCCACTTGCTCAAATCACCAAAAATCTAGGCACATGGTTATATTTATACATAATGTACATTTCTTTGACACTTTATTTGTGTTATACTCTCTTTACTAACCATGCCAAGTGTCATCTAGTGGTTCATCCATATACACCTTTCAGTCACTTACACATTATGTAGACAAATATACAAAAGTGGAATGGATTGGCCTATGCATTCCACATGCCACAAGTAGTATGGAGTGTGGATACGTGGATGAAGTGAATGAAGGGACTTCCTGTGAACTTCTACATTCGGCATGCCTCGAACAATGTAGGGCACATATGAGGGGAAATGATGGGGAAAACAGAGGGGGTTTCATTCCCACACATCTGTTGATTAATAAAAATGTAAAGAGTGAAGTTGCCATGTGAATTTAATGGATTTCTACAATAATGCACAAGATTTCACAATCTTGTGGGATAATTTCAAAGAATATGAGTGATAGTTTGCAATTTTTCAAAAGGAATTGAGGCAACATAGATGGTTTTTGGCTGGGGTTAAACATTGACATTATGAACAATGAAAAAATCCACTTGTCAACTAGGAAATATTATTTAGCCACACAATATGGAACAACTATTGATATTTACCTATCTGACAAATTTGAGAGGAATGGTTTCAAAACTATAGGCTATGATTGGTTCAGGAGGGACTATGGACCATAGATCACATATGCACCCTACATGATATTATTGAGATGAATAGACAGAGATCCTCAAATGTCTATTGTTTCTTCTCTGACTTTTGGAAGGAATTTGACATTATTCTTAGACAATTATTCATTGAGTAGATTTGTACCCTGAATGTAACTTACTTATGGGTGAAACTTACAAGCCCCAACCTTTAGTATGAAATGTTATTCCATCTAATTCCTATTTAGACACTCATTCCATCTTCACCAAAGAAAAAAGTGTGAATCATTTACTCAAGCCCAATTTTCACATGTTATTATTATGATCATGCTTGGCACATGCATTTTGACGATGCCTATTCAAGTGAAGGATGTGTATAAATTCAATAACATTGTTGCTAATTATGTTTTATCATTCAATGGAGTGTAGGTACAAATGAATAAGTACT
Organism: Picea engelmannii; assembly: GCA_009831015.1. Classification (NCBI taxonomy): domain Eukaryota; kingdom Viridiplantae; phylum Streptophyta; class Pinopsida; order Pinales; family Pinaceae; genus Picea; species Picea engelmannii. The sequence goes on along the minus strand of ML778562.1, from coordinate 1,486,442 downwards.
TGTCAGACCTATCATCCATGAGCGATGGAATTTCTGGAGGGAGGGGATAAAGTGTTTTGACATCCAACACATATAATAGGGGGAGATCAACTAGAGGTAAAAAGGTTGAAAGAAAATTTTGTAGGTGCATGAAATTATTTCTTGCTAAAGGAGGTTCATGTTATTATGACAATGAAAACATAGGTGACGTTGAGGTTCCTTTGAGGTACAAACATCTATTTATACCATGGGTACCCAATGAAATTCCTTAGTTGAACATTGACTTCTGTGTCAATGAGAGGATTTATAACTTTGCTCCATCGTCCATTCATGGTCTAGGTCTATTCTCCATGGATAAAATAAAGGTGAAATATGGAGGACTTGTTGAGTTGATAGATTATGTAGGACCATGCTACAACTATGGATATTGGTTGAGGTTGGTTTGATATATGCGAAGATATGTGTTTTATACAAATTATATACAACTAAAATACAACGATCACAATAAATGAGTGACCGTGTATATTGATTGAAGGCCAAATGCGTTGGAAAATATTGAAGGGATTATTAATAGTACAAGACCCAAGACAATAAGAAATCAATCCAGTTGTATATTTGAGGGGCTTGAAGGAAATTGAATATTCGTATGTGCAGTGAAAACAATAGTTGCAGGGGAAAATTTGTTGATCGATTATGATTTGAATCGAATCGATGGAAGCACTGATATTATGGGGGTAAATGTGTTCTACCAGTATACCAAACCTGTAATTAATTTTTTCGTTTTTATATCTTTAACATACATTTTAATATCTCATGCTTCCTAGATTATTTTCTAACATTCTAAATTATCATGCAACTTATAATGTGCCAGAGTGATCGTGGGAAGGAAATGGCTAGATTGAAGTAGGTATAATAGTGATTTTCATATCAATTCTTAATTATAATAATTGAATTAACATGTTTATTTGTTGATGTAGACAAGCACACCATCAGAGCAGGATGATGTGTGGAATGAATATATGATTCCATCAACCCAGTGGAAACAATTTGAAAGACCTTGATAAAGGAAATTAAGGAATACATTAAATTGACTAGGTGTAAGCCACTTACAGAGGAGGGAAAAAAAGGGATGGAAATTTTAAGATGAGATATAGAAAAAATTGGGGTAAATGCTATTTAAAAAAATAATAATAATAAATAAAAAATCATACATATATTAATTTATGAAAATTTTGTCTAATACAGTTATATGAGAAATGCTCTAACATTTTCTTTCTATAGGAAATTTTGAATCCGATGGGATAGTGTGGTCATGGCGACGTTGTTGGTGGAATTGATGCACAAACCCCACAACATCCTAGCACGAGCCACATACCTATGAGGTTACTTTCTTCTCTATCTATGGCTAAGAGGATTGAAACTCATGGGGCCCATGAGATGCCCCCACCACACATGATATACCATGATCATGAGCATCTACAGGAATAATCTCATGAGGATATTGCTTCTACGCAACCATAGCATTGTTATCATGAGGTGACACATGTTCAAAGCTTGAGAACACTCTCCATCAACTTGTTGGTGGAAGAAAACTTGTTTCCCTTGAAGATACAACAAATCCCTGGTGTTTTTGAATATATTAAATAGTTCCTACCATTTGATTGAAACCTACATATTTCGTTTTATTTTAATCTAATTATTATATTCTTTTTACAGGAAACAATAATTTTTACAGGACCTTGCATGCCAAGGCTCTATAGATCTTCGGGCCCAACATTTTCACATGGTGGAATTCCCAGAATAAATATTTTAAAAATAATCTTATAGACCATATGGTTGACCTTTTTGGTGATATATTCAACAAGTCTGAAATCACCTTGAGGGTCGGTACATACTTGAAATATGTCAGAGATCAATATAGGGTTCAATGGAAAAATAACTCTAAGTATGATCATCCTCTAGTCATTCCCAATAGGGAATTGAATAATATATAGAAGGACGCAAAGGAAAGTGAATTGAGAAGCGAAGGGAAGACAACACTAGACTTGGAAGGTAATATATGATATTTTGAATTGAATATGATGAATTTTATTTACTTCTATAGAAAAAATTGTGATATCTTATAACATACTTGCAACTTTTCATATGCTTCCAGACACATCAAAATCAACAAAGGAAAAAATAGATAAGCATGGAAAGCACAAACTTGGCCAAGGTTGTTACTTGAGATTAAAATATAGAATTGTAAGTACCAAACACTTTATTCATATTATGTGTATCATCATGCAAATTTTATCTAATTGCATCTAGTAAGAAAAAATACATATATTATGTCATGTGATGCAGGGGGATACATTCAACAATGCCGCCACAAAGAAGACTTGATGATCGGCTTCAAGTTCGAATTTCAAGCTATGGTGGAGAATCAATAAAGGAAGGGATCACATACACAATATGGCCCTTCAAATGAGTTGGTAAATAAAAGGACAAGATTTTAGTTGTTGATTACATGTTGACAATTTATTTTACCCATCAATTAATTATGTTTCTATTTGTTTTAAGAAGGCAAGAAACACTAGTTCATTTGATGGTGGTGGAAAAAAAACCCATGATACTAGTGGTTCATAAAACCATCATGGTATGTGTGTATGTAAAATAAAATGCATAATATGATGATTATAAATATTTCCCTTAGATGGTGTACTTATAACTTTTTTTCTTTCAATGACAGAGCATGTAGATGAGGGTGCTCATAGAGGAAAGGAACCAACAACAATCCAACCAATGGTGTCCACTACTCCTCTAGGTAAAAAACATAGTAACAATATTCGTACTAATGAAACAATGATATGAATAATAATTAACCATGTCCTTTTAAGGATTTTTTCTATTGTAGTGGATTCCCCTGTAGTGCATCACTGTCCACGTCTTGCTACTAGAAGTAGTCGAATGCTTGAGATGACCCATCACCTTCCACCAACAAAACAAGAACCAATAACTAAAGGTCGTGATTGAGACGAACATGATGATACACTCATGATATTTATAAAAAAGAAGAAACAAAAAAGAAGTGATTGAACATACTTTCAGGAAAAAAATTATTAATATAAATTATTGACTGTACATTTTTTTGTTTTTCTAGTTGTGTGTGGACCTTATATGTTCTATATGAATGTACCTTCTTTCTTTCATTTACCTTTAATTCTTGTTTTGCTACTTGTTATGCATGATTGGGTATGGGGAATTGAGAGTGATGTCAGGGGGGGGAGGGGCCAAATGAGCTTCCACCTTCACGTGGTTGGTCATGTTTAGTAGAGAACAAATTATTCTCAAAACCAAGAGGAGCTCATTAATGGGGTATTCCCCTTTAGTATTTCTAGAGTGTCGTACATGTTTAATTATTATTCAGTCATATAACGTTTAATTATCTTTTTCAAATGCAAGCTCATCTATGTTTACTTATTATTCAATCATTTAAATTATTATTGTATTTGACAAATGTAGGTTTGAAGGGTGGTCACCTCCATGATCCACTACACATTTATGAAAAGGTACAATTCATTGTCTAGTACTAATTCTCCCTTTTTGCTGACTACATGGTCAAGGTCTAAGCCACTTACAGAGGAGGGAAAAGAAAGGATGAAAAATTTAAGGCAAGATATAGAACATGATGATGATGACAAAGAAACTTCATTTTTTCTAGTCTTTCCTTGGTTGTTTTTTATGTTTTTGGGAGCCTACGAAAATTTTCAAGTATGTTATAGGATATTTAAAATATGTACCAGACACGTCAGAAGCAACCAAGGAAATACTAGAAAAACATGGGTAGCACAAACTTCGCCAAGGTGGTTACTTGAGATAAAGTATCAATTGCAAGTACCAGATACTTTATTCATATTATACATATCATCATGCAAATTTTATTAATATAAATTATTGACTGTACAATTTTTTGTTTTGCTAGTTGTGTGTGGATTTTATATGTTCTGTATGCATGTAACTTCTTTCTTTTATTTACCTTTCATTATTGTTTTTATACGTGTTATGCATGATTGGGTATGGGTAATTGGGAGTGATGCAACGGGGGGGGAGATGGTGCCAAACGAGCTTCCACCTTCATGTGGTTGGTCCTGTTTAGTAGAGAAGAAATTATTTTTGAAACTAAGAGAAGCTCATTCATGAGGTATCCCCTTTAGTATTTATAGAGCATCGTATATGTTTAATTATTATTCAGCCATACAACATTTAATTCTCTTTGTCAAATAAAAACTCATTGATGTTTAGTTATTATTCAGTCATTTCACCTATTATTGTCTTTGAAAAATGTAGGTTTGAAGGGAGATCACCTCCACAATCCACAACACATTTTCGACTAGGTGCAAGTCATTTACTTATCTTGCATCATTAGAAAGCCACATTGTTAGTTACATTGTGTAGTATTTATTTCATGCATTATTTAGCTACATTTAACTCAATGATGAGGCTTCTTCCAAATCTATACATAATTTTTTCTTTTTAATTAATTTATGTACAAAACACATAGACATGAAATTGTCTTTGTATGATCTAGGATGAAGATTACATGTAATATGAATGATAAGTAAGAGATATTAAACTATGTACAAATCCGATGTTTACAATCAGTAGATCCATTATAAATAACATAGCACCCCTTTGATGGTTGTGTCTCACATACAATTATCATGAAGCTTAGATTTTCTATTTGTAGAATATAGTGAAAATTCATAAGGTGGAGATCAACATGGAAATCAAGTGCCTATTACAAGAGTTCTTTAGGGAGGCTCCTTTCACTAAGAGAAAGGATCCACCTTCCAATTATCCTTCACCCCAATATGTTCTCATCAATTGCAATGACTTTGTGTGAAACATTTAGAAATGTTACAGGACTACATTGGGTGATTTTCTCAAGGTATCAATGTTTGGGAATAAATATGATAAAATATTTGTTTCATATCAATTATTAGTGATCCATGATCCATGAATAGCTCGACAAACTATTTCCATATATCAACAAAGAGGGGTTATTGATTCCTCCCATATGTAGTGTAATTCTCTTGGATAGGGGAGCATCATTAGAATTTTCCCCTTGTTGTACTTCCTAGTTGGATTTGTCTTTGCTTTTCCTTTATTCTTGTTCTTTCCATGTTGCTTCTCTCTTGAACTGTCTTCTTCTACTTCTAGAATTCTTCCTACATTCTTGAAGTAGAGTATATTACCTACTACAAGGATGGCCAAGTAACTATTATGCATTTTCTAGTGCCGCAGTGCACTTTTCACCCAAGGTTTTATCCCCTTCATAAAATTAGACAACATATGTTCAACAACCACGTCCTTGATTTCCAACATAAGGCCCAAAAACACCTTGATGCACTCTTGGAACTTGCTTTTGTGCTTAATATCCATTAACTAGTTTCATGAAATCGAAGTTTTATTTCTTGGTAGAAAATAATCCTTCGAGATCTATTTCATCTCTACATAGTTTTCAATATTCGGAACACTTCACCCTATTTCCAAGTCCTCCACTCAATTTCTCCACCAAAACTTCACGATACCCTTTGAAAACATTGTCACAACATTAAAATTCATCTCATATTAACTTCCATTCATCTATTCAAGGTACCATTGAACATCCCGATAGAAGTTACCAAGTAAATTAGCATTCCAAGTGCCATCATATAATTCAGGTTCCTTTACCTCGATTCTCATAGTAGCTTGAAAAACTTCGATGGTATTAGTAGATTTATTATGTATTTCTAGTTTCTCACCTTCACAGCAACATACTTTAACAAGTATTACACCAATTTCAACCTTCATCAATACTATTAGACAACAATACCATGTCCAAACATAAGTTATCGTCTTATGGAAATCTACCACAGTGTCATCTTAGACTTGGTTGATCTAATTCAACCTCTATTCCAAAGAGTTTGTCTTCTCCAACTGAATTTGAAATGACTCCAACAACTTATTTATTGCCCTCTCTATAGAAAGAATTATTCCTTTATCTTTCCAACCCTAGTGGGTTGGCCATCAATATCCTTATGATGTGAACCTATTTCACCATTCAGGAATTCCATCAACATTTTCCCATAGTCACTTTCCCAAGTGACTACTACTTGAAGTGTTCCAAAAATATCCACCAAAAATAACAAAGAGGACTTACCATTATCAATCCCTTGTATAATGATCTATTCCATCCTCCTTCTTTGTCATTGGAACTACTTTTCACAAATGTGCTCCCTTCGAGAAAAATAATGTTTAAGAAACATGCACAAATTGTGAATCAATCAACAATTTGGCATTCCAACTTTCCTTTAGAAACATTTTTCTCTAATACCAACTTTCATGACCATGGATATTTCCACCTAATTTTTCACTTTAAGAACTTTAAGGCATGCAACACTAACTTTATTCAAACTAAGTGGCTTGATGACCTTTAGTTTATTTGCAAGCATACTACACCTCTTCATTTAGAAAATTTCCATACCTTCTTTCTAAGCTACAACTGTTAGTGCCTCAGAGAAATTGAGGTTGATCATATTGAGAGAGAAATTGGAAAACAATTCCCTTAATCTGCCAAAGAAAAAATAGATGTCATCATCGTGATAAAAAAATATACCAATACTTTTCATTATTAGGCACATGAGGGAACTACCCAGACCATTGGTGGGACCCCCAGAAGGTCGTGGCGCTACTTCAATAGAAAAACACAATCACATAATTAACACAACATGTTGATACTGAGAGGGGGGTGAATCAGTATCAAGTAAAATTTAAAACCTTTTTCAACTTATACTTAAACCATTCAACTATATACAATGAGCAATGAACAATAGTATAAGAGTTACACCAATACACCACAATACACCATGCACAATATATGATAAATAATCAATAGTTATTGTTCAAGGGAAGTAATGACTTCCAAAGTTAGCTATAGCTTCCAAATGTAAAGGGAGGGATAAACCTCCATGAGGAAGATACAATCCTCCAATATAAAGAGAGATTTTAACTCTCCATCCTTGCCCCTTCCTTCCACCCAAGAATATATGAGAGATAATAAAACTTTACATTAAATCATCACCATCAACCAATCATCACATAGAACCTGATAATGCTTCCTGAGACTTCTTCAATTTCTGCAATTCTTCAGTTCTTGGAGTACTCTGATCCTATAGATAATATTACTCAATGTATTCTCTGAAACTCCTCCAATTTTCACTTCTTGAATCCTCCCCAAAAAGAGGTTATAGAAAAAATGGTAGACTTTATTCAATTTTGGTATATTCAAGAGAGTGAGCTTGCACATAATTCCCCGCGCTCCATAATTAACATGTGATCCTAAAACTCACGCACATGAAACTACAGTCCATACTCTTTCCAATGAAATTTGTCCCACTTCATTTGGATTCTCGATGAAGAAGGTATGATTGTTTTTCCTGGAACACTTGTTTATTGACTAGCTTCAAGACTGGTCACAAACCCTATCTTCCACAGAGTGTATCTCCATAATTATCGCGAATCAAGAGCTGAAATTTTTACCAGAGGCACCTTGATATGTATTCTCAATACCATATCGATTTCACCATCTAAATCATTCTAAAAAAAAGTTATAGCAAAAATGGTAAGATGACCTGAAAATAACATACCTTAGAACACATCACCAAAAGACTTCATCCTCCCCTGAAATTCGTCCTTCTTTTATTATTATTACCTCTGAAATTTGACTTGTATAAAATGAATGTATAATGATGTTTATTTATACCATTTATGTCACTTACTTTTAACATTAGGTCCGACCTGACACTTTCTTATTTTGTAATTATTTTCTTTAATTATCTTCAGGGCCTACATGTACTTCCTTCTTCAATTCACTTTTTCATATTCAAAAATTCATTTCTCCTCAACCATGAGGATCCACGTGACGTACCACATACCACCGGAAACAACATGATGTATAATATCCATCCATGGGTGTTGTATCTTCATGTGCATTTTCCTTCATGTCCAAATACCTTCATCAATCTTGTGGTCTAAAACCCATGACTAAGGTTGACATCAATGACAACAACCAATCTTCCAACAATCTCCCCCTTTGTCATTGATGGAAACACTCATGCTCCCCCCTATCATCATGATCCCAATTTCTCTCCCCCTTTGACATCAATGGAAAAGGGTATGGATTCTCCCCCTGAGTTTAATGGCAAAAGGTAACCTTCTTCTTTGGGGCTGCTCCCCCTAAACATGTGGCACTCAATAATACTTCATCCTTATTTTTGGTCTTTGGGACTTTTTCTTCCTTGGAATCCTTTTGTGTGGCTTTTGTCTTCTCTCTCTTCTTCATGTCTAGGATGTATATGTTGTTCGGTCTTCTTGTTGCAGTTGCAACCCATCTTCCTAAGTTATTTTCTCTGATTTTACATTTTCGGGAGTCAAACATAAGAGTGTATCCTTGATCACACATTTTACTAACACTGAGTAGATTATGATTCAAGTCTTCAACCAATAGAACATTCTTTTCTTTTACAATTTTTTCTTCCAAGCTCTACTACACCTTCTCCAAGTATTTTGGCAGGTGAGTCATCTCCAAATGCAACATTGCCACCATTTCTCTTCAAGCTGATGAATTTGTCTTGATCCCCAGTCATGTGTGAAGAACATTCACTGTCTATGTACCATTCATCTTCTTCTTTACATTTTTCAGCAGTCAATGCTATTCGACAATCTTCATTATTTTGAATCTTTTTCCTTCTCCATACTGTGGTTGGCATAGGGACATCTTCATTCATATATCTGCAATCTCATTCTTTGTGACCAAGATAATTACATTTGTAGCATGCAATATTTTTGTCCATCAATGGGGAAAATGAATTATAACTTTTGTTGACAAATCCATGATGATTTCCATATCTTTTATTTACACCATTCATGTTTATTGCGTATGTGTTCCTTTCATTGATTCTGCAATTAATTGCCTTATGTCCAAAATTTTTGCAAGTATAACAATGACCAAGAAAGAAATTTTGATACCTTAGAGTAAGTGAGATTCTTTGTGATGTAGTCCATCTGGGTTCATGATCTATTCTTCTGTAGTTTCCTTCATACTGATTGAAGCTTCTTTGATTCTTGAAGGTAGGAGGTCTTCTTGGATATTCATCTCTTTTGTAATCATTACTTCTTTCTGGTATCCTAGTTCACTTCTCATCAACTATCTGTGTAGCTCTTCCTTCAACCTTCTTGTTGGTATTTGCATCTTCTTTGTATGAAGTTTCACCCATGCATCCAATATGTGTTAAGTCTTTTGGCACTTGAGAGTTTCTTAAGCTCTTCCTCAATGAGACAACTTCTTGTTCAAGTTTCTCACAATCTTCTTCTTTCTTCATCATTTGGAAATTCCTTACTTCTCCTATTTTTCTTTCTTCTTCGAGTAGAGTTTTCAAGGAAATGGTTTCTTCTCTTAGTTTCTCAAAGTCTTCTAATTGTTTCATCAAGATTACAACTGTCTTTTCACAACTATCCAATTCACTTCTTAGTTTTCTTTGCGTGTCTTTGAACTTGCTATTTTCAATCTCAACATGCTTCAATTTTTTAAGATTCTCATCTTCTTGTTGAATAATTTTTTCTTCATGATTTTCTTCTTCTTCATTGGAATTTTCTTCGTCAGTGTCATTTGTTTCAATCCTTGGATGAGTACATTCAAATTCAACATCACCTACTCCTTCACAATTACAGCAAAAGAACTGGCCTCTATTTTCTTCTTTGAAATCTGAGATGTTGTAGTTTGCTTCAACTTCTTCTTATTCTTCTTCTTCTTCTTCTACATCTTCCCTTACATAAAGGTCTTGTAGCTTGTCCCAAATCTATTTTGATGATGCACATGATCCCACCTTGGATTTCACTGAATCTGTCAATCCATCCAGGATGGTATCTATTGTCAATTTGTTGTTCCTTTTTGCTTCCTTCTG
>ML778562.1:1433399-1464376 GCA_009831015.1 Picea engelmannii | reverse complement strand
AAAAAAAATTGAGAAACATGAAGACAAATGACCAACGACAACATAATAGAATCACCAAGTTATTCCCCAAAATGCTAAATATTAATGAATCCTCACTCATAACTAGTTAGATTATGCAACAATGAGGATTTTGTGAAGTCCTCATCTTAAATTTTACCTCTTCAACTTTAAAGGTATATGTTGATATCTAAACCTATGACGTTCGCACTAGGAAATTAATCCTATAGAGGAAAACAATCATATTGAATATTATTATGGTCACTTGAGCCACTGAACTAACCATGGACATTGGAACACAACACCAACTACATTATTTGTGAGGTGGGGAACATCGAACCTTAGCTAGGGAATTTTTGATAGAAAAAACTACAAAAAACAAACTAAGTAATGGCATCAATGTGAGCGACATCATAGATAAAACATTGAAAGTAGTTGTAAAGGGAATATTTTCCTCCATTTTAAATAGCCATAGAGAAACCATATTAAAAACTTGAGGAAACATTATAGTAAAATGAAGTTTATCATTCTCATTTCCATCATTCTTTATTTCTGTAAAATCGATAACTCATTTTTTGTCATGAAGCTGCATATGAAGGCCAAAAGCTATTGAGAAATATTTGAAACAAACCACTAGAACACAATATAATTTGCAAGAAGAATCATTGAACTAGTTATGTCAAGGAATTGCTAGACCTATAATTTTTGCATCGAATTGGCCATAAATTGTATATGATATGAGAGATATTGTATAACTACACCAAAATATTTACCCAACATTATTTATCCAAAACCGTCATGTTTTGACCTTATTGGTCCTCATAGATACTCCACCACATGCATCTTACACCCCTTAGATCAGAAATTGATTATTAAGGTCTCTCATATATGTATGATAAGATTGTATAAAATATAAGAACTCCATTAAAAACACATTTTATTCATAATTATTTATTAGGGGAGAAAACACGAATCACAGTTAGTATGTTGTGAGAATCGTAGTGGGGAAAATCAATTTTCGAGAGATTTTGGCCGAATAAAATGCTTTTTTGGTTGAAAAATTGTCACTATCGTTGAGCCTAAAAAAATTATTCGAATGAAAGTTAAATCTAATGGAATAGCCCAAATAATTTTCTAGAATATTCTCACACTAGTTGCTAGAGTTGGACTACTGAGAAACTGTTATTTTTGAAACATAATTTTCGACCAAAAAAGTGCTTTGGATGAACATGTTTTTTGGTCAAACAAATATTTTTGGCTGAAAAAATGTTCACACTCACACACAAAAACATCAATAGTTAAAAATGGATAGTTTCATTTGTAACTTTCCTACTCCTTTTCCCTAGCCTACGTGCTCAATTGTCAACCTGCCTATCCATGGCTTATTCATTTGTTGGCATCCCTGTTCGGCCTATTCAACTTGCATTCTCACTTGTTGGATTTCCTATCCATGGATTTCTCATTCATTGGCATGTTTGTTCAGCATGTTCGGCTTTATTGCTTGCTCATTGGGATGCCTATCTATGGCATGCTTGCTCATTGGCATGCTTGTTCATTTGTTAGATTCCTTTTTTAGCCTATCTGCTTACCCATTGGATTTCCTATCCTCGAATAATTTATTCATTGGCCTACATGTATTTGGATCATTTGTTCATTGGCCTACATGGCCATGAATCATTCATTTGTTGGCTTTCCCATTCAACATGTTTGGATTTCCTACTCATTTGTTGTCCTACCTGTTCATGGCTCATTCCCTCGTTACCTTGCATATTTAGCTTGTTCAATTCTCTTGATTTGTTGTTGTGTTTCCTGCTTGCCTGTTGAACTTCTTATTCATTCATTCAATTTTCTTGGTTAGCACAATGAGTAACATTTTTCTTTAAATTTAAATTTTTTTGTTCCTTGTAAATTTATGAAAATGTAAATTTTTCGTTCCTTTAATTTTTTTAAGGAAGTCTAAAATTTTCTTTAAAGGAAATTTGCAATTTTTTCATGGAAAATTAATCACAATTTCATTTATATGAATGAAATTACATTTTATAGTTGTGGTTAAGAATATTTTATGAAAAATATTCAACAATAAAAATAACCTATTAGCTCATATAGGCTCTTCCCTCATCACAAAAAATAGTACCACTATACCCCAAATGATACCTCAAACAATCATACCACCGTTATTCCTAAGAAACATCTTTCTTGTTGTTGTTTTCATACCATAAATCCAAAAACAAAGTATTTAACCATATCCTCATGTCCTTCAAAGGATCATGCCACTTGCTCAAATCACCAAAAATCTAGGCACATGGTTATATTTATACATAATGTACATTTCTTTGACACTTTATTTGTGTTATACTCTCTTTACTAACCATGCCAAGTGTCATCTAGTGGTTCATCCATATACACCTTTCAGTCACTTACACATTATGTAGACAAATATACAAAAGTGGAATGGATTGGCCTATGCATTCCACATGCCACAAGTAGTATGGAGTGTGGATACGTGGATGAAGTGAATGAAGGGACTTCCTGTGAACTTCTACATTCGGCATGCCTCGAACAATGTAGGGCACATATGAGGGGAAATGATGGGGAAAACAGAGGGGGTTTCATTCCCACACATCTGTTGATTAATAAAAATGTAAAGAGTGAAGTTGCCATGTGAATTTAATGGATTTCTACAATAATGCACAAGATTTCACAATCTTGTGGGATAATTTCAAAGAATATGAGTGATAGTTTGCAATTTTTCAAAAGGAATTGAGGCAACATAGATGGTTTTTGGCTGGGGTTAAACATTGACATTATGAACAATGAAAAAATCCACTTGTCAACTAGGAAATATTATTTAGCCACACAATATGGAACAACTATTGATATTTACCTATCTGACAAATTTGAGAGGAATGGTTTCAAAACTATAGGCTATGATTGGTTCAGGAGGGACTATGGACCATAGATCACATATGCACCCTACATGATATTATTGAGATGAATAGACAGAGATCCTCAAATGTCTATTGTTTCTTCTCTGACTTTTGGAAGGAATTTGACATTATTCTTAGACAATTATTCATTGAGTAGATTTGTACCCTGAATGTAACTTACTTATGGGTGAAACTTACAAGCCCCAACCTTTAGTATGAAATGTTATTCCATCTAATTCCTATTTAGACACTCATTCCATCTTCACCAAAGAAAAAAGTGTGAATCATTTACTCAAGCCCAATTTTCACATGTTATTATTATGATCATGCTTGGCACATGCATTTTGACGATGCCTATTCAAGTGAAGGATGTGTATAAATTCAATAACATTGTTGCTAATTATGTTTTATCATTCAATGGAGTGTAGGTACAAATGAATAAGTACTTGTCAGACCTATCATCCATGAGCGATGGAATTTCTGGAGGGAGGGGATAAAGTGTTTTGACATCCAACACATATAATAGGGGGAGATCAACTAGAGGTAAAAAGGTTGAAAGAAAATTTTGTAGGTGCATGAAATTATTTCTTGCTAAAGGAGGTTCATGTTATTATGACAATGAAAACATAGGTGACGTTGAGGTTCCTTTGAGGTACAAACATCTATTTATACCATGGGTACCCAATGAAATTCCTTAGTTGAACATTGACTTCTGTGTCAATGAGAGGATTTATAACTTTGCTCCATCGTCCATTCATGGTCTAGGTCTATTCTCCATGGATAAAATAAAGGTGAAATATGGAGGACTTGTTGAGTTGATAGATTATGTAGGACCATGCTACAACTATGGATATTGGTTGAGGTTGGTTTGATATATGCGAAGATATGTGTTTTATACAAATTATATACAACTAAAATACAACGATCACAATAAATGAGTGACCGTGTATATTGATTGAAGGCCAAATGCGTTGGAAAATATTGAAGGGATTATTAATAGTACAAGACCCAAGACAATAAGAAATCAATCCAGTTGTATATTTGAGGGGCTTGAAGGAAATTGAATATTCGTATGTGCAGTGAAAACAATAGTTGCAGGGGAAAATTTGTTGATCGATTATGATTTGAATCGAATCGATGGAAGCACTGATATTATGGGGGTAAATGTGTTCTACCAGTATACCAAACCTGTAATTAATTTTTTCGTTTTTATATCTTTAACATACATTTTAATATCTCATGCTTCCTAGATTATTTTCTAACATTCTAAATTATCATGCAACTTATAATGTGCCAGAGTGATCGTGGGAAGGAAATGGCTAGATTGAAGTAGGTATAATAGTGATTTTCATATCAATTCTTAATTATAATAATTGAATTAACATGTTTATTTGTTGATGTAGACAAGCACACCATCAGAGCAGGATGATGTGTGGAATGAATATATGATTCCATCAACCCAGTGGAAACAATTTGAAAGACCTTGATAAAGGAAATTAAGGAATACATTAAATTGACTAGGTGTAAGCCACTTACAGAGGAGGGAAAAAAAGGGATGGAAATTTTAAGATGAGATATAGAAAAAATTGGGGTAAATGCTATTTAAAAAAATAATAATAATAAATAAAAAATCATACATATATTAATTTATGAAAATTTTGTCTAATACAGTTATATGAGAAATGCTCTAACATTTTCTTTCTATAGGAAATTTTGAATCCGATGGGATAGTGTGGTCATGGCGACGTTGTTGGTGGAATTGATGCACAAACCCCACAACATCCTAGCACGAGCCACATACCTATGAGGTTACTTTCTTCTCTATCTATGGCTAAGAGGATTGAAACTCATGGGGCCCATGAGATGCCCCCACCACACATGATATACCATGATCATGAGCATCTACAGGAATAATCTCATGAGGATATTGCTTCTACGCAACCATAGCATTGTTATCATGAGGTGACACATGTTCAAAGCTTGAGAACACTCTCCATCAACTTGTTGGTGGAAGAAAACTTGTTTCCCTTGAAGATACAACAAATCCCTGGTGTTTTTGAATATATTAAATAGTTCCTACCATTTGATTGAAACCTACATATTTCGTTTTATTTTAATCTAATTATTATATTCTTTTTACAGGAAACAATAATTTTTACAGGACCTTGCATGCCAAGGCTCTATAGATCTTCGGGCCCAACATTTTCACATGGTGGAATTCCCAGAATAAATATTTTAAAAATAATCTTATAGACCATATGGTTGACCTTTTTGGTGATATATTCAACAAGTCTGAAATCACCTTGAGGGTCGGTACATACTTGAAATATGTCAGAGATCAATATAGGGTTCAATGGAAAAATAACTCTAAGTATGATCATCCTCTAGTCATTCCCAATAGGGAATTGAATAATATATAGAAGGACGCAAAGGAAAGTGAATTGAGAAGCGAAGGGAAGACAACACTAGACTTGGAAGGTAATATATGATATTTTGAATTGAATATGATGAATTTTATTTACTTCTATAGAAAAAATTGTGATATCTTATAACATACTTGCAACTTTTCATATGCTTCCAGACACATCAAAATCAACAAAGGAAAAAATAGATAAGCATGGAAAGCACAAACTTGGCCAAGGTTGTTACTTGAGATTAAAATATAGAATTGTAAGTACCAAACACTTTATTCATATTATGTGTATCATCATGCAAATTTTATCTAATTGCATCTAGTAAGAAAAAATACATATATTATGTCATGTGATGCAGGGGGATACATTCAACAATGCCGCCACAAAGAAGACTTGATGATCGGCTTCAAGTTCGAATTTCAAGCTATGGTGGAGAATCAATAAAGGAAGGGATCACATACACAATATGGCCCTTCAAATGAGTTGGTAAATAAAAGGACAAGATTTTAGTTGTTGATTACATGTTGACAATTTATTTTACCCATCAATTAATTATGTTTCTATTTGTTTTAAGAAGGCAAGAAACACTAGTTCATTTGATGGTGGTGGAAAAAAAACCCATGATACTAGTGGTTCATAAAACCATCATGGTATGTGTGTATGTAAAATAAAATGCATAATATGATGATTATAAATATTTCCCTTAGATGGTGTACTTATAACTTTTTTTCTTTCAATGACAGAGCATGTAGATGAGGGTGCTCATAGAGGAAAGGAACCAACAACAATCCAACCAATGGTGTCCACTACTCCTCTAGGTAAAAAACATAGTAACAATATTCGTACTAATGAAACAATGATATGAATAATAATTAACCATGTCCTTTTAAGGATTTTTTCTATTGTAGTGGATTCCCCTGTAGTGCATCACTGTCCACGTCTTGCTACTAGAAGTAGTCGAATGCTTGAGATGACCCATCACCTTCCACCAACAAAACAAGAACCAATAACTAAAGGTCGTGATTGAGACGAACATGATGATACACTCATGATATTTATAAAAAAGAAGAAACAAAAAAGAAGTGATTGAACATACTTTCAGGAAAAAAATTATTAATATAAATTATTGACTGTACATTTTTTTGTTTTTCTAGTTGTGTGTGGACCTTATATGTTCTATATGAATGTACCTTCTTTCTTTCATTTACCTTTAATTCTTGTTTTGCTACTTGTTATGCATGATTGGGTATGGGGAATTGAGAGTGATGTCAGGGGGGGGAGGGGCCAAATGAGCTTCCACCTTCACGTGGTTGGTCATGTTTAGTAGAGAACAAATTATTCTCAAAACCAAGAGGAGCTCATTAATGGGGTATTCCCCTTTAGTATTTCTAGAGTGTCGTACATGTTTAATTATTATTCAGTCATATAACGTTTAATTATCTTTTTCAAATGCAAGCTCATCTATGTTTACTTATTATTCAATCATTTAAATTATTATTGTATTTGACAAATGTAGGTTTGAAGGGTGGTCACCTCCATGATCCACTACACATTTATGAAAAGGTACAATTCATTGTCTAGTACTAATTCTCCCTTTTTGCTGACTACATGGTCAAGGTCTAAGCCACTTACAGAGGAGGGAAAAGAAAGGATGAAAAATTTAAGGCAAGATATAGAACATGATGATGATGACAAAGAAACTTCATTTTTTCTAGTCTTTCCTTGGTTGTTTTTTATGTTTTTGGGAGCCTACGAAAATTTTCAAGTATGTTATAGGATATTTAAAATATGTACCAGACACGTCAGAAGCAACCAAGGAAATACTAGAAAAACATGGGTAGCACAAACTTCGCCAAGGTGGTTACTTGAGATAAAGTATCAATTGCAAGTACCAGATACTTTATTCATATTATACATATCATCATGCAAATTTTATTAATATAAATTATTGACTGTACAATTTTTTGTTTTGCTAGTTGTGTGTGGATTTTATATGTTCTGTATGCATGTAACTTCTTTCTTTTATTTACCTTTCATTATTGTTTTTATACGTGTTATGCATGATTGGGTATGGGTAATTGGGAGTGATGCAACGGGGGGGGAGATGGTGCCAAACGAGCTTCCACCTTCATGTGGTTGGTCCTGTTTAGTAGAGAAGAAATTATTTTTGAAACTAAGAGAAGCTCATTCATGAGGTATCCCCTTTAGTATTTATAGAGCATCGTATATGTTTAATTATTATTCAGCCATACAACATTTAATTCTCTTTGTCAAATAAAAACTCATTGATGTTTAGTTATTATTCAGTCATTTCACCTATTATTGTCTTTGAAAAATGTAGGTTTGAAGGGAGATCACCTCCACAATCCACAACACATTTTCGACTAGGTGCAAGTCATTTACTTATCTTGCATCATTAGAAAGCCACATTGTTAGTTACATTGTGTAGTATTTATTTCATGCATTATTTAGCTACATTTAACTCAATGATGAGGCTTCTTCCAAATCTATACATAATTTTTTCTTTTTAATTAATTTATGTACAAAACACATAGACATGAAATTGTCTTTGTATGATCTAGGATGAAGATTACATGTAATATGAATGATAAGTAAGAGATATTAAACTATGTACAAATCCGATGTTTACAATCAGTAGATCCATTATAAATAACATAGCACCCCTTTGATGGTTGTGTCTCACATACAATTATCATGAAGCTTAGATTTTCTATTTGTAGAATATAGTGAAAATTCATAAGGTGGAGATCAACATGGAAATCAAGTGCCTATTACAAGAGTTCTTTAGGGAGGCTCCTTTCACTAAGAGAAAGGATCCACCTTCCAATTATCCTTCACCCCAATATGTTCTCATCAATTGCAATGACTTTGTGTGAAACATTTAGAAATGTTACAGGACTGCATTGGGTGATTTTCTCAAGGTATCAATGTTTGGGAATAAACATGATCAAATATTTTTTTCATATCAATTAGTAGATCGACAAACTATTTCCATATATCAACAAAGAGGGGTTATTGATTCCTCCCATATGTAGTGTAATTCTCTTGGATAGGGGAGCATCATTAGAATTTTCCCCTTGTTGTACTTCCTTGTTGGATTTGTCTTTTCTTTTCCTTTATTCTTGTTCTTTCCATGTTGCTTCTCTCTTGAACTATCTTCTTCTACTTCTGGAATTCTTCCTACATTCTTGAAGTAGAGTATATTACCTACTACAAGGATGGCCAAGTAACTATTATGCATTTTCTAGTGCCGCAGTGCATTTTTCACCCAAGGTTTTATCCCCTTCATAAAATTAGACAACATATGTTCAACAACCACATCCTTGATTTCCAACATAAGGCCCAAAAACACCTTGATTCACTCCTAGAACTTGCTTTTGTGCTTAAGATCCATTAACTAGTTTCATGAAATCGAAGTTTTATTTCTTGGTAGAAAATAATCCTTCGAGGTCTATTTCATCTTTGCATAGTTTTCAATATTCGGAACACTTCACCATGTTTCCAAGTCCTCCACTCAATTTCTCCACCAAAACTTCACGATACCCTTCGAAAACATTGTCACAACATTAAACTTCATCTCATATTAACTTCCATTCATCTATTCAAGGTACCATTGAACATCCCGATAGAAGTTACCAAGTAAATTAGCATTCCAAGTGCCATCATATAACTCAGGTTCCTTTACCTCGATTCTCATAGTAGCTTGAAAAACTTTGATGGTATTAGTAGATTTATTGTGTATTTCTAGTTTCTTACCTTCACAACAATATACTTTAACAAGTATTACACCAATTTCAACCTTCATCAATACTATTAGACAACAATACCATGTCCAAACATAAGTTATTGTCTTATGGAACTCTACCACAGTGTCATCTTAAACTTGGTTGATCTAATTCAACCTCTATTCCAAAGAGTTCGTCTTCTCCAGTTGAATTTGAAATGACTCCAACAACTTATTTATTGCCCTCTCTATAGCAAGAATTATTCCTTTATCTTTCCAACCCTAGTGGGTTGACCATCAATATCCTTATGATGCGAACCTATTTCACCATTTAGGAATTCCATCAACATTTTCCCATAGTCACTTTCCCAAGTGACTACTACTTGAAGTGTTCCAAAAATATCCACCCGAAATAACAAAGAGGACTTACCATTATCAATCCCTTGTATAATGATCTATTCCATCCTCCTTCTTTGTCATTGAAACTATTTTTCACAAATGTGCTCCCTTGGAGGAGAATAATGTTTAAGAAACATGCAAAAATTGTGAATCAATCAACAATTTGACATTCCAACTTTTTTTTAGAAACGTTGTTCTCTAATACCAACTTTCATGACCATGGATATTTCCACCTAATTTTTCACTTTAAGCACTTTAAGGAATGCAACACTAACTTCATTCAAACTAAGTGGCTTGATGACCTTTAGTTTATTTGCAAGAATACTACACCTCTTCACTTAGAAAATTTCCATACCTTCTTTCTAAGCTACAACTGTTTGTGCCTCAGAGAAATTGAGGTTGATCGTATTGAGAGAGAAATTGGAAAACAATTCCCTTAATCTACCAAAGAAAAAATAGATGTCATCATCATGATAAAAAATGTACCAATACTTTTCATTATTAGGCACATGAGGGAACTACCCAGACCACTGGTGGGCCCCCCAGAAGGTCGTGGCGCTACTTCAATAGAAAAACACAATCACATAATTAACACATCATGTTGATACTGAGAGGGGGGTGAATCAGTATCAAGTACAATTTAAAACCTTTTTCAACTTATACTTAAACCATTCAACTATATCCAATGAGCAATGAACAATAGTATAAGAGTTATATCAATACACCACAATACACCATGCACAATATATGAGAAATAATCAATAGTTATTGTTCAAGGGAAGTAATGATTTCCAAAGGTAGCTACAGCTTCCAAATGTAAAGGGAGGGATAAACCTCCATGAGGAAGATACAATCCTCCAATATCAAGAGAGAGTTTAACTCTCCATCCTTGCCCCTTCCTTCCACCCAAGAATATATGAGAGATAATAAAACTTTACATTAAATCATCACCATCAACCAATCATCACATAGAACCTGATAATGCTTCCTGAGACTTCTTCAATTTCTGCAATTCTTCAGCTCTTGGAGTACTTTGATCCTGTAGATAATATTACTCAATGTATTCTCTGAAACTCCTCCAATTTTCACTCCTCGAATCCTCCCCAAAAAGAGGTTATAGAAAGAATGGTAGACTTTATTCAATTTTGGTCTATTCAGGAGATTGAACTTGCACAGAATGCCCCACGCTCAATAATTAACATGTGATCCTGAAACTCACACACAAGAAACTACAGTCTGTACTCTTTCCAATGAAATTTTTCCCACTTCATTTGGATTATCGATGAAGAAGGTATGACTATGTTTCCCATAACACTTGTTTATTGGCTAGCTTCAGGACTGGTCACAAACCCTATCTTCCACAGAGTGTATCTCCATAATTATAGCAAATCAAGAGATGAAATTTTTACCAGAGTCACCTTGATATGTCTTCTCAATATCATAGAGATTTTACCATCTGAATCGTTCTAAAAAAAAGTTATAGCAAAAATGGTAAGATGACCTGAAAATAACATACCTTAGAACACATCACCAAAAGACTTCATCCTCCCTTGAAATCCGTCCTTCTTTTATTCTTATTACCTCTGAAATTCAAGTTGTATAAAATGAATGTATAATGATGTTTATTTATACCATTTATGTCACTTCCTTTTAACATTAGGTCCGACCTGACACTTTCTTATTTTGTAATTATTTTCTTTAATTATCTCCAGGGCCTACATGTACTTCCTTCTTCAATTCACTTTGTCATCTTCAAAAATTAATTTCTCCTCAACCATGAGGATCCACGTGACATACCACATACCACCGGAAACAATATGATGTATACTATCCATCCATAGGTGTTGTATCTGCATGTGCATTTTCCTTCATGTCCAAATACCTTCATAAATGTTGCAGTCTAAAACCCATGACTAAGGTTGACATCAATGACAACAACCAATCTTCCAACAATCTCCCCCTTTGTCATTGATGGAAACACTCATGCTCCCCCCTATCATCATGATCCAAATTTATTTCCCCCTTTGACATCAATGGAAAAGGGTATGGCTTCTCCCCCTGAGTTTAATGGAAAAAGGTAACCTTCTTCTTTGGGGTTGCTCCCCCTAAACTTGTGGCACTCAATAATACTTCATCCTTATTTTTGGTCTTTGGGACTTTTTCTTCCTTGGAATCCTTTTGTGTCACTTCTGTCTTCTCTCTCTTATTCATGTCTAGGATGTATATGTTGTTCGGTCTTCTTGTTGCAGTTGCAACCCATCTTCCTGAGTTATTTTTTCTGATTTTACGTTTTCGGGAGTCAAACATAAGAGTGTATCCTTGATCACACATTTTACTAACACTGAGTAGATTATGAATCAAGTCTTCAACCAATAGAACATTCTTTACTTTTACATTTTTTCTTCCAAGCTCTACTACACCTTCTCTAAGTATTTTGGCAGATGAGTCATCTCCAAATGCAACATTGCCACCCTTTCTCTTCAAGCTAATGAATTTGTCTTGATCCTCGATCATGTGTGAAGAACATTCACTGTCTATGTACCATTCATATTCTTCTTTACATTTTTCGGCAGTCAATGCTATTTGACAATCTTCATTATTTTGAATCTCTTTCCTTTTCCATACTGTGGTTGGCATAGGGACATCTTCATTCATATATCCGTAATCTCATGCTTTGTGACCAAGATAATTACATTTGTAGCATGCAATATTTTTGTCCATCAATGGGGAAAATGAATTATAACTTTTTTTGACAAATCCATGATTATTTCCATATCTTTTATTTACACCATTCATGTTTATTGTGTATGTGTTCCTTTCATTGATTCTGCAATTAATTGCCTTATGTCCAAAATTTTTTCAAGTATAACAATGACCAAGAAAGAAATTTTGATACCTTGGAGTAAGTGGGCTTCTTTGTGATGTAGTCCATCTGGGTTCATGATCTATTCTTATGTAGCTTCCTTCATACTGATTGAAGCTTCTTTGATTCTTGAAGGTAGGAGGTCTTCTTGGATATTCATCTCTTTTGTAATCATTCCTTCTTTCTGGTATCCTGGTTAACTTCTCATCAACTGTCTGTGTAGCTCTTCCTTCAACCTTCTTGTTGGTATTTGCATCTTCTTTGTATGAAGTTTCACCCATGCATCCAAGATGTGTTAAGTCTTTTGGCACTTGAGAGTTTCTTAAGCTCTTCCTCAATGAGACAACTTCTTGTTCAAGTTTCTAACAATCTTCTTCTTTCTTCATCATTTGGACATTCCTTGCTTCTCCTATTCTTCTTTCTTCTTCAAGTAGAGTTTTCAAGGAAATGGTTTCTTCTCTTAGTTTCTCAAAGTATTCTAATTGTTTCATCAAGATTACAATTGTCTTTTCACAACTATCCAATTCACTTCTTAGTTTTCTTTGCGTGTCTTTGAGCTTTCTATTTTCAATCTCAACATGCTTCAATTTTTTAAGATTCTCATCTTCTTGTTGAATACTTTTTTCTTCATGATTTTCTTCTTCTTCATTGGAATTTTCTTCTTCAGTGTCATTTCTTTCAATCCTTGGATGAGGACATTCAAATTCAACATGACCTACTCCTTCACAATTAAAGCAAAAGAACTGGCCTCTATTTTCTTCTTTGAAATCTGAGATGTTGTAATTTGATTCAACTTCTTCTTCTTCTTCTTCTTATGCGTCTTCCCTTACATAAAGGTCTTGTAGCTTGTCCCAAAGCTCTTTTTATGATGCACATGATCCCACCTTGGATTTCACTAAATCTGTCAATCCATACATGATGGTATCTATTGCCAATTTGTTGTTCCTTTTTGCTTCCTTCTGAGCTACAGTCTTTGGTTTCTTCAAAGCATTGTATCCTGAAGCAACTGAGAACCAAACATCTTCCCCAAGAGATTTCAAGTAATTTTCCATTCTATTACTCCAGTATTCAAAATTGCTTCCATCAAATGGTGGAATCCCATTTGGAATTTTGTCTTCCATTTATTCTTAGGATCTTTCTTCCAGTGGTTAAAATTTACTGAAGGTAACCCGCTCCGATACCAATTGTTGATACTAAGAGGGGGGGAAATCAATATCAAGTACAATTTAAAACATTTTTCAACTTATACTTAAACCATTCAACTATATCCAATGAGCAATGAACAATAGTATAAGAGTTACACTAATACACCACAATACACCATGCACAATATATGAGAAATAATCAATAGTTATTGTTCAAGGGAAGTAATGACTTCCAAAGGTAGCTACAACTTCCAAATGTAAAGGGAGGGATAAACCTCCAAGAGGAAGATATAATCCTCCAATATAAAGAGAGATTTTAAATCTCCATCCTTTCCCCTTCCTTCCACCCAAGAATTTATGAGAGATAATAAAACTTTACATTAAATCATCACCATCAACCAATCATCATATAGAACCTGATAATGCGTCCTGAGACTTCTTCAATTTCTACAATTCTTCAGTTCTTGGAATAATTTGATCCTGTAGATAATATTACTCAATGTATTCTCTGAAAATCCTTCAATTTTCACTCCTTGAATCCTCCCCAAAAAGAGGTTATAGAAAGAATGGTAGACTTTATTCAATTCTGGTCTATTCAGGAGAGTGAACTTGCATATAATGCCTCACACTCAATAATTAACATATGATTCTTAAACTCGCACACAAGAAACTACAGTCTGTACTCTTTCCAATTAAATTTGTCCCACTTCATTTGGATCCCCAATGAAGAATTTATGATTGTTTTACCCGGAACACCTGTTTATTGACTAGCTTCGGGACTGGTCACAAACCCTATCTTCCACAAAGTGTATCTCCATAATTATAGTGAATCAAGAGTTGAAATTTTTACCATAGGTACCTTGATATGTATTCTCAATACCATAGTGATTTCACCATATGAATCGTTCTAAAAAAAAGTTATAGTAAAAATGGTGAGATGACCTGAAAATAACATACCTTAGAACACATCACCAAAAGACTTCATCCTCCCTTGAAATCTGACCTTCTTTTCTTCTTATTACCTCTGAAATTCAACTTGTATCAAATGAATGTATAATGATGTTTATTTATACCATTTATGTCACTTCCTTTTAACATTAGGGCCGACCTGACATTTTCTTATTTTGTAATTATTTTCTTTAATTATCTTGAGGGCCTACATGTACTTCCTTCTTCAATTCACTTTGTCATCTTCAAAAATTCATTTCTCCTCAACCATGAAGATCAGCGTGACGTGACACATACCACCGGAAACAACATGATGTATAATATCCATCCATTGGTGTTGTATTTGCATGTGCATTTTCCTTCATGTCCAAATACCTTCATCAATCTTGCGGTCCAAAACCCATGACTAGGGTTGACATCAATGAAAACAACCAATCTTCCAACACAGCATTGGTATTGATCATAAAAAACAAAGTGTACAACCAATTTGAAGATAATGTCTATGTATATAAATAAAATCCATGTCTCTTAGTGGAATATGAAACAAGTGTTTATAGAGTTATACAGAGCTTGAGAGGTCGACCAGTGGAAGGGTCGGCACTCTCTAAAAACAGAAATACATTAAATTTCATTAACATAAAGCATCTTTCTCAATAACCTCGTGCGCTCAAAATAGTAACCGCTGCAACTACCCAAGTCCGAATGTGACGAGCTCCATAGTTGGAGGCCGTGAGTGGGCACAAAACCCATGTTCCCGATTCACCCATCGAAGCCTGCCGATGTGCTAACCGCCAACTCCACTGTGCTCCGAGTGTTGGATCGAGTGTCGAATGGAGGTTTGGATGAAGGACTCGACGAAGGACTATATGGAAGGCCAGATCACACTTTTGGCCTATTTCAAGAAAACAAGAAACGTTAGAACATTGTAATAATTCAAATAAAGATGAAAGTTCCATAATATTAGATTAATTCCCTACTTTCACATCAACAATAGTTGAAAGTTACACATTATGTCAAGTTTGGGATGCACCCACATGAATAGAGTAAATTTATTTATTTTCGAATGATTGGTTGTATCTACTTATTATGTGTCAAAATGGCACTAGCTTCATCTATATAAGTAGAGTTTTTTCATAGTTACATTAGACATCGAATTTGCATGTGAGCCACCATCAACTAGACAAGAATGAACAATCTTACTCATGATCTTCATTGAAACATAGAAAGAAGTGTATTTAGGTTTGGGTATAATGCTTATAACCATGTCTCCTCATATTTCTACATTTATTATTCTAATACAATGGTACTGGAAAAAGGAAGTTCTACTACCATGTTGTTCTTATATTGAACACTTGGGGAAATAACTGATTTACTAAAAAGATTCTATTATTCAGGGCACATGGGACATCTTGAAAGATGATGTTGGCTTTAAGGGAAGCCAAATCATTTGCAATACTACAAGGAGAATAATTATGAGGTAAAATAGAAAACCTTTGGGGTGTCACAACAAGTACAAATTGTTGTTATGTAATTGAAATAATCACAAATTGATTAGATTGAATGTTTTCCATGGTTTTACCAAAATATGTATTGCCAAATCTATCATTTTTCACTCTTAGGATTATTTTTTTTGGACAACTTGGCTCCTAGTTATAGAAACAAAAACATCATAAGTTTGTTCTACATCTTCTATGACAACTATGGTAACATAAACATTCTTACCCTTTTCTCTCTCTTTGGTAATCATGAATGATTCACATATCTTAGGATCATGTGCCTCATTGTAAAAACTACACCATGGATGGGTCATAGAGGTTTCTTCTTGAAAATGATTATGCCTTGTAATAATTTGTAAAGGAAGAGGGGTTGGCGGTCCAATATTAACTATCAACTTGCATTCAAATTAAATCATCCTATTATTCATGTCTTAAATGAGCCACAACATAACATACTTGTTGGTTTTCTGACTTGGATTCTCAAGAAGAAAACTAGTTCTAAGGTTTTTCTCTTCAAATTTGATGAGGCAAGTTTTCAAATCAAACTCTAAATTTTCTACATTATTCTCATCTTCCATCTTCTTAAGATCAACTTCCAATTTTTGGATTTGTTTGTCTCTTTCTTCCTTCTATATTTTCTTCTACCTTTTTATTTATGAACAGTTCTCCCTCCATGTGTATTTTTTCTTGTATTGCATCCTTACATATTATGGATGGTTTCTTTAGATGTGTTCTTTAATATTGTTTATGATCCTTGTTATAAACCAATCTATATCTTCTACTTCCAATAGTTCATATTTGAGTTGTCTTATTAAGTCTTTGATTCTTACATAAAAATGGACTACACTTTCTCCATTCACGTGTTTGATTTCCCTTAACTATGCAAATGTTGAGGGTTTTTCTTCCACATAAGCATATTTTCTTCTACCTTTTTATTTATGAACAGTTCTCCCTCCATGTGTATTTTTTCTTGTATTGCATCCTTACATATTATGGATGGTTTCTTTAGATGTGTTCTTTAATGTTGTTTATGATCCTTGTTATAAACCAATCTATATCTTCTACTTCCAATAGTTCATATTTGAGTTGTCTTATTAAGTCTTTGATTCTTACATAAAAATGGACTACACTTTCTCCATTCACGTGTTTGATTTCCCTTAACTATGCAAATGTTGAGGGTTTTTCTTCCACATAAGCATATTTCTTTCCCCTTAGAACTTTTATTGGATTTCACTTATTAAGTCAACCCATCCTAATCTTTAGTGATATGACTCTTTTAACTCTTTTAGTTGCAATAAGGATGACAAGTTCAATGAAATTCCAATAAATGTTGGCTAATAAACTATTTCAACGGCTTACTCAAAATAAATTAACCAATCTAATATGCACTCATCATAAATACCATACTTATAAAAAAATAACAACAACAACTTCAACAAATTGGATCTATGTATTACTAGTGGAAAACAAAAATAGTATCTCAAACATGAACATCATCCTCTACAATGGAGAAAAACCTAAAAATTGGAAGGACAAAAACATTCTTAAACAACTAATAATTGAAGGACTTATCTCAATTTAGAAACATTCCAAACTAGAGAAGAGAGATGAATTGCTATCAATTAGATGTTCCTCCCTCTTCTCTTTTGATAACAGTTCAACATCCAGTAAATATGATCCCATGTTTTTAGCACCAATGATATCCACATTCATAATGAACTCGAGCTCTTCAAACTATATTTTAATATGATCCCTTGCAAGCATAAAGTGATTATAGAATATGCACATGGGTTGTACATTGGTAATACAAGTTCAATGGGTTGTACATTCGTAATACAAGTTCAATGTGGCCATAGTGACTAAGGAAATGGACAACAGGTTATCCACATGTGATACAACTTCCTTACTGATTGATTGGACCAAGAGTTTGATCATAAAGTCCCTCAGGAGTAAAGAACCAATACATCAGAAGAACCAATATATTTTTTTAATAAATTATAGCCCTTCGTCGAACCATCGACGACCCTGTTCATCAATGGTTCGACTAGAGTATCTTTTTCCTCCTTGCCAATAAAAATTGAATATACAACATATTCGCCAGTATACTATTGATCTTTCAACGCAACTGTGCTGATATTTTATGGAAGATACATCGAGGGTTTGTTGTATCTTCGTTGCACTACCAACATCTCGGGGATGACCATGTGATGTAGTTGTGACGAACTATCATGAATAATTCATCACTAATTGGTCTCTCTTACAATGGGTTGGCATCAATCGTCCAACGTACTAGAGATGACCACGTGATGTGATTGTGACGAACTACCAAGAAAAATTCGTCACTATGTGGTTGTTCATGCAACAGAAAGGCGTCAATTGTCCGACGTAATAGCGGCGACAACGTGATGGGTTTGAGACAAACTGATTGGGCCATGTTAATCGATATAATGATGCATGTTTTCATCAGTATTGCAATGAACTCTATGTCGTAATTGTGAAAAAGGTGAGGCAATGAAAAATTGGTTGTTTCCTTAATCATACTTGTGATGTTGTGGCGACAAACATGTGTCGGTAAATCATCGGAAAATGGGTCCAATGTACTAATGATACTTGTGGTGAATTGGAATAGTGGTATACTTGCGTAAAATTTAATTGGAACGAAGAGGAGGTTTAAAATTTGAATAGTGGTTTCCTACACTTGGTAAATCAGGTGCATAATTTTATTCCCTTATTTTCTTTTCTTTTCAATATGAGCACTTCACCACATATTCCAAAACCTCAACTTGTCAAGGGGAGGCCTAGAAAATTCACCCTAGAGAGTCTTTATGAACATATAGAATCATTAGAGAAAAGGAGAATTAGAGACAACATTGATAAAAAAAATTAGATTGTTAGAATACAATGTTCACCCATAGATAGAGAATATAATATTAGGATTCGAGACTCAGTTGCAGAAAATGAACGCTATAATACAAGAAATGGGAAAACAAAAACAATCGGTCGAAGGAGAGTTTGAAGCAAATCTCAACATGAGAGATTGAATTACAAAGCCAGAAGAAAAATTAAGTAACAATTTGGCTTTAATTAGCTTGGAAAATAAATTGGATATCAAACCCATCAAAGAGGAAATGAATAAGATAATCTAGTTGGATCATGAATGTAACAAAAGAGCCTTGAACCTATTAACTTTTGGAATAAAAGAACAATAAGATGATGACATTCTAGGGATAGTAAAAGAAGAACTAAAAAATAAATCACAAATTGAAACAACTTACATCATAGAAGCAAGCTGAGAAAAATAATCAAACATAAAGATAGGTTGATCCTTCTCATAGTAAACTTGAAAGGGTCAAGAATATTTATAAATCAAGGGCTCATTTTAGAAGACCAAGTTGAAATAAAGAACGAAGTTCAAAAGGTAAAAGAAGCCAAGAAGAAAAGAAAATAGATAATAATTAGAAACCGAAAAGCTACTAATCCCTTACCTTCTTAAGATCTCATATATCAATTGAATCTCAATGGATGTTAATCATCATCTATATTATCATAAAATATACATATTTTTACAACTAAACAAATCATATATATATATAATAAATTAGTATTTGGTGGAAGTGATAAGACTACTAAGTTTTTGGAATAGGTGGTGGATTGTTCATATTGGAAAAGAAGAGAAAAAAAAATGTAACAATTATTATTTTGGATTGACTTTAAAAATGGAAAATATTTTTTTTTTAATTGATCATAATGATATTAATTATTATCTCTCAAATCATTTTTTATTTATGAAACTTAAAATAAAAAATAAATAAAATCTATTTAAATCTATTTACGTTAATAGATTATAAATATATTTTAAATTAAAATTGAATCAAAGCAAAAAGTGACTGGCCTTGACATGTTCAATTGCTCAATGGATTGAAGAATATTCTGGTAAAAAAGGTAAAAACCAAAGAGAAGTATTATTCTAAAATAAATAAATTATGAATGTACACTATGAAAAAAATTAGTAATATAATGTGGAGAAATTATAATGAACATATGATAATAATATTATAAAATCAAAGTCAAGATCATGGTCATGTTATAAAAATAATTATAAATAATTTTGATATAAATGACTGAAGGAATACTTTCTAAATGGTCATTGTGTGATGGCTAGTTATATATGTTGGGATATATTTGATGGTGTATATATCTTGGTTATTGTTTACAGATAATTTTGTGTGGGCTATGGACTTTGTCTATTCTAATGATGATCTCTATCAAATATAAAAATATTATTTTCATAAGATATTTTCATATACATATTAAATATCAATTTTACAATATTTATAATTTTTATATGGATAAAAATAAATAAATAAATCAATATAACTAAAAAATAAAATAAGACAGATCAATTAATTTCTTATTAATGTCAATCAAAATCAGTTCAATTAATTTCTTATTAATGTCAATTAAAATTGATATCAGTCCATCAATATTCTTTCATAATCATCAATTAGATTACAGACCCACCCTAATTATCATCATAATTAATTTGAAATCAGTTCAATTAATTTCTTATTAATGTCAATTAAAATTGATATCAGTTCATCAATATTCTTTCATAATCATCAATTAGATTACAGACCCACCCTAATTATCATCATAATTAATGTGAAATCAGTTCAATTAATTTCTTATTTATATGAATCAAAATTGGTATTAGTAAATCAATATTCTTTTATAATCATCAATTAGATTACCTACCCAACCCAATTATCATCGTTATGAGAGAGAATTAATGAAGTTTGGTCAAAATCACAAGACCTAAGAATCCTCATGATGTTGCTTGCTCCAAAAACTATGTGCACAGTTGAAAACTTCTGAGCATCATTTGATGGGACGTACGGAGCCCGTACATACTTGTCTTCACACCACCTTCTCAACATCCTGCAAACCGCGCTCATCTGCATCATAATAATATATATATATATGAATGAGATATCAATACTGTGAATATCCCAAAAACTAAACCAATAAACAAGATCTGATCAGGCGACAATAGTTAATAGGCCTATAATTAATTATTGCTGACCTCATAAATATGTAGGCGCCTCCAGATCCAACGCTGGAAATAAATTTCAATGGCGATTATAATATGAGATTGAAGGATATAGATAATGGGGAAGCCATCAGAGACGTTTAATAGACGTTGAAAAAGGGTTTTGCGTACTCTCTCAGAGAAAATGATTCCACCAACCCCCGACTCGATTAAAATGACCGTTATTTTGCGTGAAGTTTTCCATCTTTATTTAGACAGAAAATGACAGTCATACCAATGGATGATTATTGGCGGCTGGTTTCTTTACTAACCTTTTGGAATCTGGACCCTTCCCCGCCGCCGAAATACTTTTGGAATGATGGGATCTTGCGGTCGCCTCGTGTAGTTGGACCAGATCGTTATAACGCCGAGAAGATGGGGTTCGCAAGAAAAATGTTGGGTGAAAGGATGGCCATGTATGCAATTTTCCTCTCAAACTATTTCTACTGGGGTTTATTTAACCAGGATTTGTGGGATATGAAGATTTGTGGGATATGAAGAGATCTCGCGGGAAAGTAGGTATGTGTATTTGAGATCATTAATTCAATGTAGCCAAGAGGGAGAACCTCTTACTATCTATAAATTTATCATTTTAAACCTCTGATTTCGTTTATGGACAGAAATTGTGTATGTTCTCTATGTTTCCTATTTAGACAGTGTTTTTCTAATTGTAGTAAATATGAACTTTTATGTTTATAACAATGTCGTTGTGGAAGATTCGATATCATGACCGAAAAGAGAGTAATTACACTTATGATTAGAATGAATTCACTCCATCAGAGTACCAGGGTATTCCAGAAAAGAGATCCTTTCTGGAACATTAAACTAGCATCAGTGAACTGCAATAGATTATGTTAAATGATGAAATTTGATTTAGGTTTAGTTTATGTGTCATGGGTAAGAGGTTAAATTGTAAATTTGTTGTCAGTAAACTGCAATAGTTTATGTTAAATGATGAAATTTGAGTTAGGTTTAGTTTAGGTGTCATGGGTAAGAGGTTAAATTGCAAGTCTGTTGTCAGTGAACTGTAATAGATTTTGTGAAAATAATGAAATTCGATTTAAATCTAGTTTAGTTTATGTGTACCGTATAAGAGGTTAAACTACAAGTCTGATTTCATGTATTTCTGGAAAAAAAAATGTATTAAGAAAAGTTCAAATTTATATTTTATTATATCATTCACTTGACTAGTTATGATAATATAAATTATATTTATTATTTTAAGATTGTATTTAAATTCTAATGAAAGGAATAACATTTTTTTTCTTAACTACTAAAGTTACACTCAACTGACTACCAAGATATACTCCAATGTTGCCTAAATAAAAAACACATTATGACTTGATATTTTTACATATATTATATAAAAAATATTAATGTTTCTAAACCCTTCTTACCATCTATTGTTCCATATGAGTAGCTGCGTGTATAAACGATACCTTTGCCATTTTGTCTATCCCATGTGAGTAGCTGCCTGTGTAAACGGTAACCCCTTTGCCATTTTATGGCCTTCCTTTGTTGAGTTCTCTATATATGTGCTAGATTTGAAATGCATCAAACTTCAGCGCCAGTCAAGTGGTTCTTCTTACCAACAGAATGAGAGTTGTGTTTTATACAAGTGTTTTCCCCATTAACCAATTGAGGACAATGGGTGAGTCCCTGAAAACCTGCATATGTTTGACATTCTTTTGTAGAGTAATGATTATATGTATAATGAGATCTTGGATTTCTGCATAGTTGTTCGCCCCATTATCCAATTGAGGACAATGGGTGAGTCCCTGAAAACCTGCATATGTTTGACATTTTTTTTTAGAATGATTATATGTATAATGAGATCTTGGATTTCTGTATAGTTGTTCGAACCATAGTAATAATTTGAGAGTATACATCTTCCAAATATTTGAATATATTATTTTTTCAAAATTTTAGTGCAATTTAGCATTTGTAAGTTAAAATCTTGTGCAACTAAATTAACATCAAAGATACATTACAGGAAAGTTGGAAATGAGGATGGAAAGCATGAAAAAGTAAAAATAAAGTTCCATTAAAAAAATGAACCATTACTTAAATAACCAAACAAAAGAAGGAGTTTCTTTTCTACAAGTAAAAAAAATTCAAGGCATTTTAATGAAATTTCCAACCATGTACGTTATCAATTCAAACTTAAGTTTTAGGGTCAACAAAGTGCAATTTTCAGCACATGTATGTCAAAATCTTGTGCAATTGAATGGGCATCAATTTACATCACTGTGTTTGAAGAGGAGTGTTGTAAATGAGGATGGAAGTCATGAAAGAGTATAAACAAAGTTCCATAAAATATAAAAAATAACCATTATTTAAAAAAACCAAACAAATGAAGAAATTTCTTCAGTAAAAAACAAAGCAATCTAATGAAATTTCCAACTATTTACTTTATCAATTCAAGTTTGAATTTTATAAAAAATAACCATTACTTAAAAAACCAAACAAATGAAGAAATTTCTTCAGTAAAAAACAAAGCAATCTAATGAAATTTCCAACCATTTACTTTATCAATTCAAGTTTGAATTTTAATCAATTCAAGTTTGAATTTTAGGACCAACAAAATACAATTTTCACACTTGCATGTTAAAACCTTGTGCAAGTGAAATGAATGGGCATCAAGATACTTGGACGTGTCACTGTATTCTTCTTCACTATGCCAATTACAGAAAGAGCAAAGTCAACAAACTTATGTTTTTGTTATGGACCACTCGAAATACTCAGCAAAACGAATCTTGCGTCGGTGCTCTGGAAATGGACAGTTTTGTAGTGGACTTCCAAAAGAATGCTTGGAATGAGGGAAATACCTATGGTTTGGTTTTGAGTGAATAAATTATACAATTTTTTTAAGAAATTTTGTAAAAAAAATTATACCTGGATTGTAATGTAACCCATTCGCTATATGATCAACCGAATATTCAACTACCGAATTCGACTTTCTGTACTAATTCGCGAACCGAAACGATTATTCGAATTCTTTTGCCCAATTCGGCCATGGTTCGAACACCTCCTAAGTTCAAATTGGAAAAATCCTTCCAATTAGATGAGATAATTAGAACTCCTCCAACTCCTGTACTAGGGTTCCTCATCGACGCACCATCAAAGAACCCATGTGCACGAGTGAAATCCAAGGTTACTAGATGGATCTGTCTGATCCTTTTCACTTTTTGAGTCCTAAATTAGATATAAAACCCGTTTCAGTTTAAACAAGCAGGGTTGCCGTGCAACAAGTCCCTGCCAAAAAGGCAGGAAGCCCGTGTAGGTTGTGTGTGAATAGCACTGATCGCCAAATATTTGTCTGGTTGGTTCTGGGACTCTAACGTAGAAAAAGTGGGATGAACGTGACCATTTTTATTAAGAATCCAGTCCAGTCCATGTTGATGTAATGCTTGATCTTTCACTATAAAATCAAGTCACGAGATGGCAGATTTCATTGTAGCAATAATTTTCTTGCCATTACATATACTGCTCAGGTTCACCGCTCTACCCATGGAATTTAGCATATATATCTCTTGAAAAAGGATGAAATCAGTTATCAGTGCCCAAGTACAAAAGGACTTTTAATTAAAACTTCGAATTATGACGTAAGTTTCTGAAGAACCGGACCTGTGATTGCAAAAACGTCGTGATAAAAAAACAAAGGGACAAATTTAGCATCCACGTGACTCTTGTTTTTTGGTACATTGTGTTATGGAATCTTGGAAATATGTAGGACCTTCTAGGTCACGGGCAGAGAAAGCCGGTTCACAAGATTTCTTCCCTGAAATTCACAAGTTCCCATTGTTTTGTCCATACGCATTTGACCCTAGGAATGTGAATAAATACACGACCATGGTTTTTGGTGTATCACAATTAGTGTGACATCTAACGCAAATAATTTGTCAATTTCATTGGAAATAGGGCGGATGGATCCCCATTCAGTAGATTCATAGACTCTGTTGGAGAATAATGTCGAAATGACATAATAATTAGGATACAGTTGTAGTTGTGATTATTATTAGTTTATGGGTCTCTCTATTTTAGATTTCTAGTGGTTTTAGATCCACAAATTTAGGAGACTGTTGGAATCTATCCTAACCTATATATGTATCGTTGGTTGGTTTGATGAATGAGGTGTGTGTGAGTGAGACAATTGTATCAATATCTATCTTCCTTTTGTTATTTTGGTATCAGAGTTGCTGCAGTTGAGAGAGAGACACTGCCTCTATAGCGTGGAGAAGCCGTCAGTGAAGCCTCCATGAAGGATATCACTACTCAAATAATCTGAGCTATCTTGTGAAAATCGCTACTAGAGCAAATCTTTGCTCAACATCGGATTGAAAGAATACTTTATGTTGTCAATTAGTGTGACATCTAACGCAAAGAATTAGTCAATATTGTCAATTTCATAGGAAATAGGGCGAATAGATCCCCATTCAGTAGATTCATAGACTCTTTTGGAGAATAATGTCGAAATGACATAATAATTAGCATATAGTTGTAGTTGTGACTATTATTAGTTTATGGGTCTTTCTATTCTAGATCTCTTGTGGTTTTAGATCCACAAATTTAGGAGACAATTGGAATCTATCCTAACCTATATATGTAATGTTGGTTGGTTTGATGAATGAGGTGTGTGTCAGTGACACAATTGGTCTCACAATTGAGTGAGACAATTGGTCTCACACTTGTGTGATTGCATCAATACCTATCTGCCTTTTGTTATTTTGGTATAAGAGTTGTTGCAGTTGAGAGAGAGACACTGCCTCTATAGCATGGAGAAGTCGCCAGTGGAGCCTCCATGAAGGATATCACTTCTCAAATTGTCTCAGCTATCTTGTGCAAATCGTCTCTGATACCATATGTAACGAACCCCGTCGTTAGGACAA
This sequence comes from Picea engelmannii, assembly GCA_009831015.1. NCBI lineage: Eukaryota > Viridiplantae > Streptophyta > Pinopsida > Pinales > Pinaceae > Picea > Picea engelmannii. The sequence goes on along the minus strand of ML778562.1, from coordinate 1,438,464 downwards.
CAAGCCTCGCATAACGAGTATATTTTTTATTTATTATTTTTGGTAGGAAAGTAATAACAACACTACACTCAAAACATCGCAACATGATGACAAACACAATGCACAAAATTCATGCAACATACAAACATAACAACCTATCATACTATCACATCATGCAGCTGGAAGCAACATACGACATTCAGTCAGAGGAAGAATAAAAACGACTACCCGCCTGTCCTACCCTGCAATGGTTAGGACCTCCAGGACACATAAACAATGCTCAAGCCCAGGTTCCCATCGATTTTGACCATTTAAGGTCTCAAGGCTAGTGACTGTTCTGAGAAACAAGGAGGTGTCTGCATCCCACCCGACACAAGTAGACCAAGCCTACTAAGCTAAGGAAAAGCATCATATCAACCCAACGCAACCAACATCAATGACACAAGTAACTAGAATCTTCATGGCAAGGGAGAAATAGACAAAATAAAATGTTGCAGAGTAAGGTGCAAAACATCAATTCCAATAGTGATCGTCATCATGAGAAAGCACAAGACTCAAGTCCTAGTTATCATGTGCACTTATCGATCAATGCGCTCAATGACCCAATCATAAGGAATCATGATGTTGCATGGCGACTAGGGTGATTGTAACTAAGGCACAACATAAACCATTCTAAACCTTCAATCGCGACAAAATCCAACATGCCAGAAGTCCAAACTTAAATGGTCATACATTAGACGAAGTCGATAAACAAAGCACTCAATCAACCACTTGAAAATGACATAGGGTAACTACATGCAATACATTTTAATTTGTGCAACGAACCAGATAGATTTCTTGTTTTCTTACAAGCCAGTAACATGTGGTATAACAACATAAAACCAACCACCATTTAATATTTAGCATGAAGCACATAGAACATAGTAACCAACTGATATAAGCACATATAACCAATTAATAGCACATAGCTCATAGTAACCAATTAATATAACCAACCACAATTTAATAATCAACATATAATAACTTCAAGTATATTTTTACCCTTCCATTCAAAGGGGTTTATTTAATCAATAAATCAACTACACTTTTAACTTCTCCAGATCGATATTAAGCAAGGAACCATAAACATTTAACATGTAAAAATTCTAGTAGATCTATAATTCAACAAGAGGAGATACAGAGCAACAAGTCCTTGCCATTAGGGAAGGGAGAGAATTGCTTCAAGCTAGCAGGCATGCCATTTCTTTTGGGACGAATATTTCTAAATGATTTTGATTTGAAAATGTTGAAAATATTCTTTCAAAACTTTTAAAAAATAGAAATATCATAAGTACCATTCTAATTGGAAAAATGGAAGATATACTTTCAAAGCATTTACAGAGGAGAAAAATAATGTTTATTATTCTAATTTTAAAAATGGAAAGCATACTCGAAACTTTTTAAAAAGAAATTTGAAAAGATTAAAAATATACTCGGGAAGCTTTTATGTTATCTCATAAGTGGTATCTGGGAATAACAAAAAATGTGAAGTAATGGACATAAGATGTAACCAACTATGAAATATGAATCTACAGTACATAGATATTGTGCTTTCTATTTCATACTCAAGAATATACAGTACACACATCTCGTACTTCACAACAAAGATTAAATATAGTTTCTTTTAATAAACAATAGGAGTTGTAGAGTAGCAAGGCAGGGAGGCCATTGTTGGACTGCTCGAGTGCATGAAGGGCTCTGCTCGAGTGCATGAAGGGCACTGGTGTGCTCAACTGCTTGAATGCGTCACACAAATATTGACTGCTTGAGTTCAAGCCTGCACAACAAATGTTCTATTTTATTTCTTGGCCATTGTTGAAAGCCAATGATTAAACAAATAAGTAATTATGTTAATAAATTCATAATTTTTTAAACTTAAAAAATAAAATAATCTTATTTTCTTCTTATTATAAGTGAGAATTTATGTAACGGTGCTTTTAAAAAGTTGTATTGGTATGTGCTCAAGTCAAAATAATGTTTTAAAACCTTGTAGAAGATTATATTTATAATGACCTTCCATGTGTAGCGCTCCATGCACAGACTGGACATGTCTCACATGCAGGGTGTCCCTGAAGTGAGGCGCAAACATGTCTATATAGTAGCTGGTAATTTTATATGCATAAATCTTGCATTGTAATGGTGAATTCTACAGCAATAACATAACATTATACTAGAAATTTTGAACTAATGAACTTAGCAAATGACTGGTAAATGCACTTTACCCATTATCTCTGCTTCAACCGTATGAACCAGGAAAAATGAATAAGAACTAGACGACACTGGCGATTGGGACAATGGGAAAACAGACTGTTGAAGAGGTAAGAGAATAGGTGATTTCAAATGCCTCCTCCTTCCTGTTCTTGAACGACTCTATCACCTCGTTCTCCTTGAATGGCTCTATCACCTCGTGCTCCTTGTAAGAATTGAAATTATCTAGTTCTAGTCGGTGTATTTGCTTGCTCGACACCATTGAAGGCATATTTTTGGCTAGGGAGAGGACAAGAGGGCATGGTTTCTCTTCAATCCTCGCATTTCTCTTGGATACAATTTCACGAATCTCGGGTTCTTTCTTGTCAGCTTTGCTCGAAACTACCTTGTAAAAAAAAGTATGATAAGCATGTTGTTGAGGAGAAGCAGAGGAGGTTTTTCCTTGGAATTGCATCGAGAATAGAGAATTATTCATGTCGTTGGAGGAGAGTAAGAAACTCAGCTTGTACTTAGTCCGAAAATTCCATCGTATCTCAAGTCACATAGCTCTAGAGCTTTCTGTATGAAATGGGTAGAAATTGAAAGAAAAATAAGACTGGAAGTTACCGGTATGTATGCATGTCTGCCTATCACACGAATGATTTTAGAAATAAGCCAATAATGGTATACATAATCATTCAGAAATAAGCCAAGAATGGTAGAGATAATTGGAAACAAATATGACGTATGTCAAATTTTTGGTCCAAGCAACAAGGTGTTACAAAGTATATAATTCTTCTATCTATGTAAATCAGACAATTGCAGTGATTTCCTTACATTTCAATGGGTGTGGAGGGCATCGATGTCCAACTGCTAGGTTTTGTTGGAAAAAGTTAAGCACCTTTAAACATCTTCCTGCTTTTGAAATTGTATTTACAACTAGAAAATAATTGTTCTTTAGAAATTGCAGGAGTGTCATATACAATTATATTTTATGGTCATGGTAACATGATTGTGCCATAAATCAGCCATTGCATGTCACAACTTTCAGTAATACCCCATACTTGTATTCTTACATGCTTGTGCAGATAGCAGCTTCTTGTATTCTTCTTCTCTTAACTATTTTTGTTAACTATATAGTATAGGAGCCTTCTTCTCCCTTTGCAAGCTGGAGAAATAACCAATAACCTCAATGCTCCCTTGCAGTTTCATGAATCTTGGGTTCTTTCTTGTCAACTTTGCTTGGAACTACCTTGTAAAAAAAAAGTATGATAAGCATGTTGCTGAGGAGAAGCGGAGGAGGTTTTTCCTCGAAACAATGAGAATAGAGAATTATTCATGCCTGTTGGAGGAGAGTAAGCAACTCATCTTGTACTTAGTCTGGAACTTCCAACGTAGCTCAAGTCACACAGCTCCAGACATAGTTGCCTAAGATTCAACTCCAGAGAAAAAACATGAAAGGAATTTTTTACTAGTAGGTAAGTACAGAAGGTTATGAGAGGTTTGCATGGCCGCATAGGTGGCAGGTTTCCATGGCGACGTAGGTGGAAGCCTTAGATCAACTCACTATGGACTATGCATTGCAAAGACATTCAATATTAACATTTAATGTTAAGAAGTAATGCTAGAGTTATTTCTATCATTACTTTGTTGGACAAAAGCCACTATGAAAATGCATGCTTTAAATCAACATAGACTAAACTATCTTCTCCCTCGGCCTCAGGAAGAAACAAATAAGAGGTGCAATTCAAATCTTAGGTTAAATTACTTGAATTCCAACTAGATTTGTATGAATTTCCAGATACTTTGGTTAAAACACTGAAAAATTATCGATATTTATACAAGTTAATAGGTAAAGAAAATTTCGATTACTAATAGTCACCCAGACTAATAATAAATCAGGACTAGACAACCAAGATGACGATTCCCAGTCATAACTCAAAGAATAATCTCTTCCTTACCTTCTATTTTTAAAATACAATCCTTTAAAACATTAAAAATAATGAAGTATATTATAATAAATAAATTATCAATTAACATTAATAAAATATTATTTAACATAAAACAATGCTTCCCTACCATTTTTTTAAATGCATCCCTTTAAAGTACTATTAGGAAGTGAAGTATCTTGTAATTAATAAATTGTTATTTAAAAACAATCATACAAGGATTGCATTAACAACATTCATGTTCTCAATAGGTACCTTAGCTTAGTGCCTGCTATAAAACAATTAGAAAAACCATTAAAAAGAAACTATAATCTCCCCTTCCATTCCCATGCTCTTCAACTTAGTGCCCTTTATGAAAGCATAAAAATATTATTAAATCATTAAAATATACTTTCTTCATGATCTTAAAATAGTACGTTGTCCTAAAACCATCAATTATTATAAAGCAATTATAAACTATGTTGCCATTCACATTTTCCTCCAATAATGAGTTCTAAAATAATTAAGCTATAAAAAGGAAATAAAATCTTACGGCTATTCCACGGGAGCTTTAAATTAACACGTTGTTCTATAAACATTAAACAACTAAGAGAAGCAGCGATAAATGCCACTGCCAGTCCACCAGTTCCTTGAATTGGCGACCTGTTTAAACAATAAAACTAATATATAGCTGCCATGCACATGTTATTAAAAGAATGTGTTGTTCTAACAATTAAAACAAGTAAAAGGGAATTATTACAGGCTGCCATTCCACCTGTTCTTAAATCAATCCATTGTTCTGCAACAATTTAAAACTATTGAAGGACAACTATAACATGCAGTCATTCCACTGGTTACGTCGAAAGGTGTATACCTATTGATAATGAGCAGATTTAATAAGGGTTTAGTGTTTAATAAGTTTTTTATGGACA
>ML778562.1:1393118-1433349 GCA_009831015.1 Picea engelmannii | reverse complement strand
AGCTATTATAAAGACATCCGTTTATGTGTTTACTTTTTTACATTTACCTAATCATATTTAAAAATTACTTTGATAGCTAACTGATTGCCACCTAAGTGATTAACAAAAATTAAAATATTAACCCCAGATAAATGAAGCTCAACAGTTTATTTGTTAATTAATAATAAAATTTAATATATTCTTCTTTTAATCTTATCAACCTTTCGACGTTGATCAGCCACAATTATGTGGCTGTGCTAGTTTACTAAATCAATTATAAATTATTAAAAACAAATGAATTTCTGCCAGCGAATACATTCCACTATCTTGGAAAGAGTATTTATTTTCAACCGTAATCACCGTAAAAATGGAACATTGAGTAATTGGGTTACTAGTAATTAATTCAGTTACAACAGAAAACAAAATTCGCCAAAGGTAACGACCATTTCGTTGAGACAACAACAAAGGGACGTCGGATAAAACAACACGCCCTCCACTTTTAACCACTATTCTAAAACAAAAAATTTCAGAAATAAAAATTTACATACACGGTAAAATGGAGTCCCCAACCCTAACAAGAATCGAATCGATCAAATAGAGAATATCCCATCCCCTCTACCAACCCGCTTGACTAGTGGAGGCAAGCCGGAATGCGAGCATGTGGATTCATTAAAGAAGGAGAAACGCGAAAATGAAATCGCAATCAAGGGAAATATCAATAACAATCCACCCAAATTAAGTTCCGCAGAGAGTTTAAAAGGTTGGTTCTCACGGAGGAACCTCCGATACACCCGCTAAGCAAGAAAATCACTCACAAATTATGGACAGGAATATCCTCCAATAACTAAAATGTACAGCCATTGTTGCACTACAGGATTAAGATTCATGTAAATTAAACTAATTTGTACAAAAAATACCTTCAATTAACTAAAAGGTGCAACTATTGTTGCGCTACAGACTTTGAAAAAACACATCCTCATATTAACAAAATTTCAACAACTCTATTGCTTAGAATTTGAATGAACACAATCACACATTTAACAAAATTTCAACAAAGGAATTATGGAACTAACTCATATTCTACTCATCGATCATACATTGTATTGAAGAAGATCCAACATCACATTTAACATAAACTTTAAATCCACGGTTATCAAATATGAAATCATATAAACTAGCCTTTTGCATTAAACTATAGTGAATACTACAGCTAAATCATGGCAACCTAAGCTCAATAGAATACCGTAACCGATGGCATAGAGTCATGTATGGTTGTCCCCTCACTTGCGCTCCTCCCAACTCCTGCTTGCCAACCGATGAGGCCTCACTGGTACCTCCCAGCCAACGCTAGGGGTACTCTTCTTCTGTCTTAGCCCCCCTAGCTGCAAAAGGGCCAGGCACACAATACTAGAGAATGATAGATCCCAGCTTGCCTCGCAAGGTTGAGATACCATTCGTTACCCGAGCTGGGTATCCCAACTCCCACAAGAGAAATCCAATCAAGATAAAATTTTGGCAGCGTAACCTTACACAAACCGGACATGATCCATACTCCTCCTCCGCCATCCTTTTTATAGAGTTTTCTAGTGATTAGTTTCCCAAACCCTCATTAGATTCATTTTATTAAATTTAATTAGGAAAAACCTCCCCCATAAACATGTCACTCGATCCCTTAGTTGCACCAGAAAATCAATTTATTAATTAAGTGAATTTCCCTATTTCCCTCACGCACCTAAAATCGTTCCTAAAAACACTCATCGGTGTCCATTTACTCCATTACATTTATTAAATGACTTACGCCTTACTTAAAGCCTAGTTGAGTTCACAAATAGAAAGTTCCAAAGGTTAGATTCCCTACTAAGTTAGAAATTTCTCTTTTTCTTAAGTTTCTCCTTTTCTGCTTAGTTCAGATTTAGCAAGTTTAGATAAAAACAACAATTTATCTTTTTAATAATTTAATCCTCCATTAAAATTTTTACTTTAATAATTAATGTTTGAATTTTCCTTACCCCCTTCTTGTTACATGTCTATTTAGTTTTTTTTTGTTCAAAGGTTCTACTTAGACCTAGGTTTTAAATTCACTAGACTTGGCGACAGTTCTTAAGGGAAAAATTTGTTATTAAAATTTACTCATCACATCATTCATTTTAAGGCCAACCAGGTCCTAAGGAGACATAGTTTTCTAGGTACTAGGTTTAATAACTTACCATAGTTAAAATCACAACGTGCCCTTCAGGACACACTACGTGCTCCAAGGGTACCACTCACCTGCATTCCGGTTTTATTTGCACGACATGCCCTTCAAGACGCACTACGTTCTCCAAGGGTGCCACTCGCCTCTTGACTGAATTTGGTAGACATCAAACCCCTGCAATCTATACTCCGCCAGGTGATCTTGTGGGAAACTAAGGGCCTCTAAGGAAGAAGGACCCTTTCTTATTGTGTGCCCCTTAGAATCATCGTAAGCAATTGTCACAGTCTGCCCTCATGACATTGTGGATCTTTCAAAATAGGTAATCGTTAACCTACAGTTCAAGCCACGATAAGAGTGCTAGTAGGTTGTGGCAGGGCTACTGCCACACCCATCCCTCAATGTCTTTAGTTGTTGTGCGTGACTCAATTACTCCATATGCGAGTCTGGTTGGAAAGCTATCGTCAACCTACATCCATCAACGAAACATGTCAGCTATAACAATCAACATCATAATATCTAGTCATACGTCACATATGTAATATCAAAAACATTCAAACCATAACATTCCACTCCCTGACTTGATCAAGAGTCCAAGGAGATCCATCAATGCCATCGACATCCTCTAACGTCCAGAGTCTTGCACACTCAGGAGAACCCAGTCAATAACACCTGTCGATGTAAATATAGCAAAAATAACATATCATCAGATCCACAACATCTCATAATCATAATCAAAACAACCAATCGTATAATGAACCAGAACACTTGCACGCAAGTGTCCTCAAATAATAAGTCTGCTCAGTGTGCGCAAGAGCGGGATGTTACATAGTTGTAGTTGTGACTATTATTAGTTTATGGGTCTCTCTATTCTAGATCTCTAGTGGTTTTATATCCACAAATTTAGGATATAGTTGGAATCTATCCTAGCCTATATATGTAATGTTGGTTGGTTTGATGAATGAGGTGTGTGTGAGTGAGACAATTGGTCTCACAATTGAGTGAGACAATTAGTCTCACACTTGTGTGATTTCATCAATATCTATCTGTGTTTTGTTATTTTGGTATCAGAGTTGTTGCAATTGAGAGATAGACATTGCCTCTATAGCATGGAGAAGCCGCTAGTGAAGCCTCCATGAAGGATATCACTACTCAAATTGTCTCATCTCTCTTGTGCAAATCGATACTAGAGAAAATTGTTGCTCACCATCGGATTGGAAGAATAATTTATGTTGTTGTACCTAAGTTCTAAGAGAAGGAGGGTGTGATATATTCAATGAGGATGCACTACTACCAAAGAGTAGACCATTGGTTGGCTTATTCTTCCACTCTCTGAGAGGGAAAATTGCAACCTTTGCGTGTATCCGTGAGCCGAGCAGAGCATGAAGAAATCCACGAGTAAAAAGGAGAAGATGTCCTTAAATGAGTCATGGCTATGGAAGGGGGGTGATTTTTTTCTTGATGTTGATTCACCTCTTGCAATTTCACATATCTTATGGGATGATTGGACTGTAAGTGAAGAGGAATCATGGAATTTTTTTTAATCAACAATAGCTAAAGACTGCATGGAGTCTGAACTTGTTCCATCTTCCATGGCCAAACAAGGATATCAACAACCAACTGTATCAGAGAGCTGGATGGAAAATTGTTTTGATGAAGGGGAATTATAATGTATGTATGACGAAATGAACAGAGAATTTCCCTTTAAAGATCAGTTTGACATATCAGATTTTAATTGCTTAGAGTATGAGCTAGGACGCCCTTGATGTGGAAATTTCTCCAAACCCAAGTACGCCCTTGATGTGGAAACAAGAAAGATTTATGCCATCAAACGTTTGGACAAGGACAAAGTTTTCCATCACAAGATCATGGATCATATCAAGTGTGAAATATGTAGTTTGAAGTTCATTAAACATCCCTATGAGGTTTTGGCGAGTAAGAAGAAGATATGTGAGTTCGGCCTCGGCATGCTTCCCCAACATCTTAGGGTAGATGGGTTGTTGCATATGACTTGTGGAAGCCCCAATTACATGGCGCCCAAGGTGATTGCTAATAGATGATACAATGGTGATTTTTGTTGATGTTTGGTCATGCGGTGACATTCTCTTTCTTCTCTTGATGGGTTGGCTTCCCTTCGAGGACAACAATCTTGCAATGTTGTATCAAAAGATGTTCAAAAGTGAATTTTAGTGTCCAAACTGGCTTTCCAGGGTCACTTGCAACTTGATCAGAAGAATATTCGAGCTCGATCCGAATACATGCATAACTATACCATACAGAATAGAAGATGAGTTGTTTAAGCAAGGCTTTTATTTGGCGCAGTTTGTAGATTAAGAGACTACTAGTTTAGATGATGGTGATGTTGCTTTTACAAATTCAGAGAACCATCTGATGAGGGAGGAAATTGGAACAATTATAATGAATGATTTTCAATTAATAGCGATATCATGGAGCCTTGATCTATTTAGATTCTTTGAGGAAGAGGATTCTGAAAAGAGAAAAAATTTATTCACATTCATGTATTCGGCCAAATATATTCTGCACAAAATTGAATAAACTGACTTAGCAATGGGATTTTAGCTAAACCTACAACATATGGATTCGAGGTCAAAGTGGACTGGATATCTTTCTGTGGAAATGGAGGTGTTCCAAGTGACCTCGTGTTTTCATGTGGCAGAGATGAGGAAATCCACTGGCGACTTAGGCCCATATAGGGAAGTCTAGATGTTTATTTCTACATTAAGGGGAGTGTTGGAGAATAATGTCACAATGACATAATTAGAATATAGTTGTTGTTGTCTGTTATCAGTTTACGAGTATCTCTATTCTAGATATTGAATGGTTTCAGATCCACAAATTTAGGAGGCAGTTGGAATCTATCCTAGCCTACCTATGTAATGTTGGTTTGATGAATGAGGTGAGTGTCAGTGAGAAAATTGGTCTCATGGTAGAGTGAGACAATTGGTTTCATAGTTATGATTGCATAAATATCTATCTCCCTTTTGTTACTTCTCTCTGCATTTATTGTTCCCCCAAAACTATGTGAAAGCCAAAGTGGGAGAGTTCCCTCTGTTCCATGATACTACAAAGTGGAAATCCACACACAATGGTGGGCAGAGGAGAGGAAAGGATATTTCCACATAATCCATTCCCATGGACTATATGGGAAGAACATTTTCTGGGGTAGTGGTTCTGACTAGGCATCAGGTGATGTTGTCAAGTTTTGGGCGAATGAAAAAATAATACTACTCATATAAAAATAACAGTTGTATTGGGGATGAGATGTTTTGGAACTACATTGATATTGTGTGGAGTGTTAGGTACCAGATCTATTATATTAAGAAGAAAACATAAAAATGCCAGTGGAACAATAAAATGTAAAGAACCATAACCAAGAATAATATCTTTATTAATATGAAGCAATGTCCACTTGCCTCTTTGAGGGAGAAACCTTCAACAGAGAAATACTCTATTACAATAATTATCAAGACAAAGAATCTGCGTGCCTCCTACTCTTATTTATACTAATTTTTGTTTTCTAAAGAACATTTTAGAGGAAGGTCGTTCTAGAAGCGAAAACTTCTATTAGGTCTTCTTACATTCACTTGTTCATTTTTATTAAATAGGCCTTATTAAATAATTTCATCCTTTATTACATGAAAAATATATTATATTATTCTACCTATGTGAGGGGTTACACAAGTTAGGTCATATTACATAATGGTGGACAAATCCCAGGTGGCATCTTATGGAGTTGTATCTTTCCAAACAAATAACACTTTCTTGACGGTGTGCTGACAGAGACGACCCTTGTGTTGGTCCAAGATTGTTTGTGGTTGCAACCAAATGGAACCTTCTTCATCCAACTCAGAGAGATTGGTTTGAGCTTGACACTTAATTCCAATCACTTTATTTAAGCATGAGACATTAAAAACATGATGGATCTTAGAATCATTGGGAAGAGATAACAAGTAGGCCATAGGCCCCACTTGCTTGAGAATGGTATAGGGACCATAAAATTTGGGAGGATGTTTCTAACAATGTTCAACTTTCAATGAAGTCTTCTTATAAGGTTGTAGATGAAGAAACACATGATACCCTTCAAAAAATTGACATTCGGAATGACCTTGATCTGCTTGTTGCTTCATGTGATTCTGAGCCATGACCAAATTTTTTTTACGGTATAGAGAATGGACTCTCAGACTGTAAGATTTTTGTCAACCTAATCAACCTTCAAGACACCTGGGATGTATGAGAGAACTAACGGTGGATTTTTTCCATCGATTTCTTCAAAAGGGATCATACGAGTGGTTGTATGGTAATATGTGTTGTACCATCATTCAACTAGGGGTAATCAATGATCCCACTGATTTTTTCTATTAGATGCAAAACACTGCAAATATGTTTCCAAACACTTGTTGACAACTTTAGTTAGGCCATCATTTTGGGGATGATAGGAGGTGTTGAGATGCAATTGGGTTCTTTGGAGCCTGAAAAATTATTGCCAAAAATTGCTGGTGAAAGTTGGATCTCTGTTAGAAAAAATAGAATGATGCATTCCATGAATTTTGAATATATTATCCATGAAAAATTGACCCACTGTGGATGTGGTTAATGGGTGTTGAAGAGCACATAAATGATCATATTTGGAAATAAGATCGACTACCACCATGATGACTAACTTATTCCCCAATTTAGATAAGTCGACAATGAAATCCATAGAAATGTCCCTTCAAATAGCAGGGGGAATTGGAAGTTGTTGAAGTGTTCCTAGGGTTTTGATTGTTTCTCCATTGTTACATTGACAAACATCACATTCAAGCACAAAGGTGTGGTGATTCCACTGGCATAAGAATCCATAGCTAAAGTTTTCATGGAAACTTCATTGTTCAAAGAGCTCGAGGTATGAAGAGTTTCTTGGCTTCAGAATGGCAAGATTGGCTTTCGATCCAGGTACTTCATAAAAAAAAACAACAAGGTTGGTGGCAGACTTTGTTTCTCTTCAAAATTTCAGAAATTGGATTGATATGTCTCCTAAGCATTATTGGTGTGGAGATATTTGTTCTTCATTATTATCTTATTTGGATTCCTGTCATATATTTAGTCAAGAAGATAAGTTAGAATGTTTACAAAAGCTTATTATGGAACTTGATATAGAACAAGAAGCACAATGGATATGCCAAGATTCATCTCCTTTTGAAGAATTTTCTTACCAAGAACAAGAACAATATGAATTAAAGATAGATGAAGCAATATTAACTTGTCCAGAATAGTATAAAAGAGGGTATGAGGCTGCCATGGCTCACTGTTACAAGTATTATGATCTTAGGCCCGAGGTTAGTAGTCCAAAGTTCATCCTACCAATAGAAGATGAATCTGCAGTCAACAAACAATCCTCATGTTTAAATACAGATGTTGTTCAAAAACATTTTTATGACATGGACAATGTGAACATTCATAAAGAACCATTTAAAGATGCTCTCATTGTTGGTCATAAAGAAGTGATAGGTGTTTATTCTCTCAAAGATCCTTTTGCAGCTCTACTGAAATCTTTAATCGAAATGAGATATGTAATGTTTGAACATGAGGAAAATTTCAAATGGTGGGATAACTTGTCATATTTTAGTTTTGACTTTATGACTGGAGGAGCTGAAAGCAAGTTGTAGTCAAGAAAACATTTTCTTGACTGGCTTCATTGGAAATATGGGATTAATTGATTTGGAATTTGTGATTAGTAAAGTAGGGTAGGTAGGAGTATGAATAAGCTTGGTTCTACGATCATTTCTTTCAACAATCTGCAGTTTTCATTTTCATCTTAGTTTACAGATTTCAGTTTGGAGCATACACAATTTTGGGTTTTTAGAAGATACAGGTGACAGGTCATAGCAGATTTTTCAATGGTTCGGGAACAACCCAATGGATAGGAAAAAGGTCTACGAGTTATTTTCTACCTCACTAGGAGGATACCATCCCCATTGGATCCAGTTGTTAGCACCATGATTTTCATAGCTAGAGTTAGAGGTTTGTCCAAAGTTTTCAAAGTCATGACATGATCTTGGGAAAATCAAGGAATTCCTAGATGAGTCATAGGTTAGGGTGAATATCATGTCAAAAGGTATTATGGTTCATCGTCACCTTTCATAAGGTCAAAAAAGGAACAATCATTACACCCCATGTCATTGATATCATTGCAAACTTCAAAATAATACTCGTTGTGCAAGTTTGATGTGCAGAGGATGTTGTCACGCAGAAGATGTCATCGTGTAGAAGATTTCATCACACAGAGGATGTTGGCGCACAGAAGATGTCTTCGCATAGAATATGTCGTCGGACATAGGATGTTGTCATGCAAAATATGACGTCACACAGAAGATGATGTCACATAGAGGATGTTGTCGCATAGAGGACGTCGTCATCCAGAGGAGGCTATCATGCAGAAGATGTCGTCACACAGAGGAGGCTGTCGCGCAGAAGATGTCATCATGTAGAGGATGTCGTCGCGCAAAAAATTTATTCATGCAAAGGAGGCCATCACGCATAATATGTCGTTGCGCATAGGATGTTTTCATGCATAAGATGTCATCGTGCAGAGGATTTTCATGTGCATAAGATATAGTGTGCACTACGTAAATGACTGGTTTAGTGGTAAACTTCAAGATTCGTTTCTGACCAACTGGAGATGAATTTTGAAAATACCCAAGATATTTTTGTCGAGAACAAACCAGGTAATGATAACCTCTCTCATATTTTCAAAAGGTGTCACTTATTGGGAGATTCGAATGAATATTTGGGCCCTATTTTTAGTTTTTGTGATTTCCTGTTTGAGACATGTTTTTGCGACACATATTCCAGCCAAATGGAGATTAATTTCATGAAACTAAAAGATGAATTTCTTTAGAACAAGATTACCTACAAAAACCTCTCTTAGTTTTGAAAAATCATTTTTTATTCGTGATATATGATGTCATCTTTAATGCCTATTTTCCTATTTTGTTGCGCAATCCACTGTGTTTTTGTTGTAGGTTACTGTTGCGTAGAAGACTTGTTCTGCAGGGGTGACAGAGTGTCCAACAGTGCACATGATGACTTATCACAACCATATGGTCAAATTTTGATCATGATCAATTATTGTAAAGAATATTTCGGTTACGATTATGATTTGAAAAAGACAGTTTTTCTATTTTTAGTAAATCGGTTGAAGTTAGTGTTCTCTTTAAAAGAAACTAGATCCATGATTATAAGAGGTCGTAGTTTGACCCTAACAGCCAAATGTGGCATTATTTTTCTATATAAGGGGGTAATTTTTATGTAAAGAGGGTTGGAATTTCAGTCAGAGAAGCTATTGGACTGTGTAATATTTTCCTGAACATTTCTTATGAGTTAATGCAGAAGTACAGGGCTTCCATGAAGCAGAGATTCATTACGGTGTTGTTATCAGTATGTTTTTCTCGTTAATTCTTTCACTCATTTTTTTTTTCTCTTCCATTATTAGACTGAGAGTATATGTTTGGAATTCATCTTTTCTGATGCTCCATTCATGCAGTGAATACCTGTTTATGTTTGGATTTCATGTTCAGAATTCATCTATATCCGGTTCTCTTTACATGGCGATCTATATTCCCTTTATGTGTATTATTCTAAAGTTATATTGAGAACTCATCCTTTGCTAGATTCTCTCAATGTGATGGGTTGTCCCCTTATATTTTCTGTTGCCATCTCAATACTTATTATTTGTTAAAAAACATCACTTACCTTGCCTCTATTTTCAAAAATCACACAACCAGTCGTTAACTCAATATATTTAAGCTCAGACTTTGACTCCATTGCCCAATGGTTTCTTCCTTGTTTGTCCTACCAACCCTTTAAAAAAAAAAACCACGTCCTATTGCATAATCTGACCTATGTGCATTTATTGATGAATCATTTGAGTTGTTACCATTCATTAGACATATGAGAGTTCCCTCTCTGGTTGTATAGGTCAGAATAAAATATAAAGTCGGTTAAAATAGTTACCTTGGGGTTTTCTTTGATACATTCCAAAGAAACTTATGAGTTTAACATTACCTTTTCATAGCATCGCATGCCATTGTATGGTATTGCAATGGTATGCAAAGGGAATACCAATGCCTATGCATACCATTGGTATGCATAGGCAATGGTATTGTTGTTTCGTACCATTGGATACCCATGGTATGCAATGGTATGCATACCATTGCAATACCATGTTATGCATACCAATGGTATGCAATGGTATGCATACCATTGCGATACCATGGTATGCAATGGTATGCATGCCATTGTGATACCAATGGTATTTGTACCATTGAAATACCATTGGTCTACATACCATGGTATCACAATGGTATGCACACACAATATTCACCTCTTTCTATGCATGACATATATAAAATCATTTGATTTATGTGTAACCCTTCATAAATGCTAAAAACACTAGTGAAGGACTCATTAATGCAAATGTTTGTTTAGATTGTGTAGTGGGTATATGTAAATTTTGTTCAACCCATCAATTATTAATAAAATTTATTCAATAATGTTATGCTACCAAAATTATATCAAGAAAGTAATGCTACCAAAATTCTATCTAGAAAGTAATTCCTTACATGTTTTCCTTCCTCCAACCTAATATAAAATTAACACATGTGAGTGGGTAAATTATGTGTCTCCGATAAATAGATTGATGTAGATAAACTACTTTTATGCGGTTGTGCTAGTATAGTACATCTTATAGATAATCAATGATGTGATGTTCAAAATGAAAAAATTGAAAAAGATACTAATGAATTTCCAAATTTGACATCTATGATACAGTTTCATTACATGCACAATGAGTATATTGACTTGTTGATGATTGAAACTATTTCAAGTTGTCTCACTCACACTATATTGATTCTCAAGTAAGCCATCACTTTTACATGAAATGAATTGTGTATCATCCATAAGAGGGGCTCTATTTATAGGTTATTTTTAGGGTTTTAGTTGACTTAGAGTTTTAGTGGTACTTGTATTAGGAATTCTTTGGTATGCATACAATTTCATACCATGGTATTGCAATGGTATGCATACCATTGCATACCATTTCATACCAGTGCATACCATTTATAGGTTACTTTTAGGTTTTTAGTTGTCTTAGGGTTTTAGTGGAAGTTGTCCTGGGAATTCTCAAGTATGCATTCCATGGTATTGAAATGGTATGCATACCAAAGTATGTATACCAATGGTATTATAATGGTATGCATACCATGGTATCGCAATGGCATGCATACCATGGTATCGCATTGGTATACATACCATGGAATTGCAATGGAATGCATACCATTGCATACCATTCATATGCATACCATGGTATTGCAATGGTATGCATAACATTGGTATCAAATGGTATGAAATGACAATACCATTGCCTAGGCATACCAATGGTATGCATAGGCATTGGTATTTCCTTTGCATACCATTGCAATACCATGCAATGGTATTGTAATGGTATGCAATAGTATGCATAGGAAATGGTATTGTTGTTGCATATGATAGAAATAGTATTGAAATGGTATGCATACCATTGCAATAACATGCAATGTATGCAACAAAAATACCATTTCTTATGCATACCAATGGTATGCATAGGCATTTCTATTTCCTTTGCATACCATTGCATAGGAAATGGTATTTCCTATGCATACCATAGCATACCATTGCAATGGTATGCAATGATATGCATAGACAATGGTATTTCCTTTGCATACCATTGCAATAACATTTATATGGTATGAAACGACAATACCATTGCATATGCATACCATTTCATACCATGCATACCATGCAATGGTATGCAATGGTATGCATAGGCATTGGTATTGCCTTTGCATACCATTGCAATGGTATGCAATGGTGATCTAGGATCTTTTCATCGATGTGACTTATTAAAGAATTGTATTAAATGAGCATAAATTGAAGTGCACCATAAAGAAGGAAAAGCTCAATAATAAAGAGACATAAGCATCAAATATGAACACAAAAACTTGATAATGGAGTTCGTCCCTGATGGACTACATCTCCGGGTCCTACTGTCAAATGGGTAGACCTTTTTATCAACTCAACAAAAGAATTTGGAAAAATACATAAGTATACCTCATTCTAGAATTAAGCTGAATTTGTTTTGCTCAGATCATAATACAGACAACACCATTGAATTTGTGGCATTGAATTACCCAAAAATGATAATATCCACACCTCAATATGACTCTGGCACTCCCATGCCCATGAGAAATCTCGTCTCGGTTTTTTGTGCCTACAACCTGCAATTAATTCTCTAAAATTTCCTCATAAAATGTGCTCAGCCATATCGTTGAGCACCCTCCTCCCATGCATTGGAAATATGCATTTTTAAATTAAAAGGCGGGTGGATTGAACAACATGGTTGTTTGGCCCAACGGTTATCGAAAGTTATATTAAAGCGTTGGTTGGGGAGGTCCCGGGGTTGAACCCACGGGCCTCCCCCTTTTGGCTTATGGTTATAACAAAACACATGGTGGTGCTAACCACAACCAATTTTGGAGATACGCTAGATTTTGTCCACTGTTTATATTTGTTGATGCCGGTTACAATGGGGTCAACCACCAGATTTGGTGGAACCTTCGCCAGATTTGGTGGACCGATGTTTTTAATTTTGCAATTTTGGTTACAGGCCCTCATTGGACATTTTCCCACTGCCACATGGCAGCCCATGACTAGGCCATGTGGCGGCCATTCATTGGCCCACATCACCTTCTTACACATTCACAAACATGTCACATCCTGCCTACTCAGCTTTCCACGTCACCTATCAGGTGGATGTATGGATTCCACGTGTTTTCCATGTCTTGTATGGCCTACCATGTGACTGTATGGACTACCACGTGTCACTTTTCCATTGGTCCACATACCGACTGAAAAATGCTGAAAAATGGTGACACGTGGCAACTTCTCATGCTTCTACGTCATCATGTTGATGTCATCATGACATGTGTCGATGTATGACTATTCCACATACCCTGTACTGACACTGACATCATCTGTACTGATGTTGATGTCAGCAGTACGGATGCTGACGAATCCCTGTTAACTAGGCTAGGTTGACCAAAACTTTGACCCTAAATATATTTCAATCTGTAACTTTGTTTGATGAATCATTTACGTTGTTGGAAAGATTATGATGCGCTCTTCTCGGTGATGTCAATTTTGCTGAGTTTTGAGGACTTTGATTTTTTTCCTTTTCTCCACCTACTGAGGCCATTCTGAGCCTCCTAAGGAACTTCTGATAATTCCGACTTATCCTTAAGCCTCTCTAGATCCTTTTGGATCAAATGGTATGCAAAGGAAATACCAATTCCTATGCATACCATTGGTATGCATAGGCAATGGTATTTTAGTTGCATACCATTTCATATCATTGCATGGTATTGCAATGATATGTAAAGGAAATACCATTTCCTATGCGTAACATTGCATACCATTGCAATGGTATGCAACGGAAATACCATTTCATGTCGTTGCAATACCATTTCAATGGTATGCAAATACAATACCATTGCCTATGCATACCAATGGTATGCATAAGCAATGGTATTGTCTTTGCATGCCATTGCAATGGTATTACAATGGCATGCAATGGTATGCATTGACAATGGTATTTTCATTGCATACCATTTCATACCATTGCACTGGTATGAAATAGTATGGATAGGAAATGATATTTGTTTTTCATACCATTGCATACCATTGCAATACCATGCAATGTTATGCAATGGTATGCAAATGAAATACCATTGCATACCATTACAATACGATGAAATGGTATGCAACGACAATACCATTTCCTATGCATGCCATTGCATGCCATTTAAATACAATTGTAATGGTATGAAATTGTATGCAATGATATCCATAGGAAATGATATTTCCTTTGCATGCCATTGCATACCATTTCAATGGTATGCATAGGGAATGGTATTTCCTATGAATACCATGGCATACCATTGCAATGGTATGTATATGAAATGGTATTGCATTTGCATACCATTGCAATGGTATGCAATGGTATGCAAACACAATACCATTTCCTATGCATTCCATTGCATGCCATTGCAATACCATGCAATGGTATGAAAATACAATACCGATAGCTACCCATACCCATGGTATGCATAGGAATTTTTGTTGCCTTTGTATACCATTGCATTGTATTGCAATGGTATGCAATGTTATGCATAGACAATGGTATGTCATGGTATGCATATGCAATACAATTTCCTATGCATACCACTGCAATGGTATGTAAATGGCATGCAAGATAGGAAATGGTATTGTTGCTACGTACCATTGCATGGTATTGCAATGGTATGAAATGGTATGCATATTAAATGGTATTTCCTTTTCATACCATTGCAATGGTATTTCAATGGCATGAAATGATATTTTCATTCCATACCATTGCAATGGTATGCAATGTTATGCATAGGCAATGGTATTTCATTTTTACACCATTGCATATCATTGCAATACCATTCAATGGTATGAAATGGTATGCAACGAAAATATCATTGCCTATGCATACCAATGCTATGCATGCACATGCCGGCAGGGGTGTAGACCAATTGACAAGTGTCGTGTATATGGAAGGAAATTTGTAAAGGAGGTCTCAAGTTCGATTATCACCCCGACTTACATGTATGTATAAGCAATGGTATTTCCTTTGCATACCATTGCATATCATTGCATGGTATTCAATGGTATGTATAGGCAATGGTATTTCTTTTGCATACCATTGCAATACCATTGTCATCATATGCAACGAAAATACCATTACCTATGCATACCATTGCATACCATTGCAATATCATGAAATGTCATTCAATGCTATGCAAAGGAAATACTAAGGCATTAGTATTTCCTTTACATACCATTGCATGGTATTGCATGGTATTTCAATGGTATTTTAATGGTATGAAAAGGCAATACCGATGCTTATGCATACCATTGATATGCATAGGAAATGGTATTGTTGTTGCATACCATTGGATACCAATGGTATGCAATGGTATGCAATGATATGCATACCAATGGTATGAAATGTTATGCATTCCATTTCCATACCATGGTATTCATACCAATGGTATGCATACCATTGCAATACCATTGGTATACATACCATGGTATGCATACTTGAAAATCCCCAAGACAACTAAAACCCTAAAAATAACCTATAAATGGTATGCATACCATGCATACCATGGTATGGATACCAATGGTATGCATACAATGGTATGCAATGGTATGCATACCATGGTATGAAATGGTATGCATACCATGGTATGGATACCAATGGTATGCATATCATGGTATGGATACCATTGCATACAGTGATATGCAATGGTATGCATATCATTTCAATACCATGGTATGAAATAGTATGCATGCCAATGGTATGCAATGGTATGCATACCATTGCGATACCATGGTATGCATACCAATGGTTTGTATACCATTACAATACCATAGTATGCATACCAATGGTATGCATACTTGAGAATCCCTAAGACAAGTACCACTAAAAACCTAAGAATAACCTATAAATAGAGCCCCTCTCATGGATGATACACAATTCATTTCATGTAAAAGTGATGGCTTACTTGATAATAAAGATAGTGTGAGAGAGACAGTTTAAAATAGTTGCAATCATCAACAAGTCAATATACACATGGTGCAGGTAATGAAACTGTATCATAGATATCAAATTTGGAAATTCATTAGTATCTTTTTCAAGTTTTACATTTTGAACATCGTATCATTGATTATCTATAAGATGTATTGTACTAGCACAACCACATAAAATTAGTTCATCTACATCAATATATTTATCGGAGACACATAATTTACCCACTCACATGTGTTAATTTTCTATTGGGTTAGAGGAAGGAAAACATGTAAGGAATTACTTTCTAGATAGAATTTTGGTAGCATTGCTTTCTAGATAACATTACTTTCTAGATATAATTTTGGTAGCATAACATTACTGAATAAATGTTATTAATAATTGATGGGTTCAACAAAATTTACATATACCCACTACACAAACTAAACAAACATTTTCATTAATGAGTCCTTCACTAGTGTTTTTAGCATTTATGAAGGGTTACACATAAATCAAATGATTATATGTCATGCATAGAAAGAGGTGAATATTGTGTATTCATACCATTGCAATACCATGGTATGCAATGGTATGCATACTTGATTATCCCTAATACAACTACCACTAAAACCCTAAGACAACTAAAACCCTAAAAATAAGCTATAAATAGTATGCATACCATGGTATGGATATCAATGGTGTGCAATGGTATGCATACCAATGGTATTCAATGGTATGCATACCGTTTCAATACCATGGTATGCATACTTGAGAATCCCTAAGACAACTACCACTAAATCCCTAAGACAACTAAAAACCTAAAAATAACCTATAAATAGAGCCCCTCTCATGGATGATACACAATTCATTTCATGTAAAAGTGATGGCTTACCTGAGAATCAAGTTAGTGTGAGGGAGACAACTTGAAATAGTTGCAATCGTCAATAAGTCAATATACACATTGTGGAGGTAATGAAATTGTAGCATATATATCAAATTTGGAAATTCATTAGTATCTTTTTCAAGTTTTACATTTTGAATATCACATCATTGATTATCTATAATATGTATTATACTAGCATGTAACCACATAAAAGTAGTTGATCCACATCAATCTATTTATCGGAGATACATAATTTACCCACTCGCATGTGCTAATTTTCTATTAGGTTGGAGGAAGGAAAACATATAAGGTATTACTTTCTAGATAGAATTTTGTTAGCATTACTTACTAGATAGAATTTTGGTAGCATAACATTATTGAATATATTTTATGAATAATTGATGGGTTGAAATTTTTTTACAAACACCCACTACACAATCTAAACAAACATTTTGATTAATGGGTCTTTCACTAGTCTTTTTAACATTTATGAAGGGTTGCACATAAATCAAATGATTTTGTATATTCCATGCATAGATAGAGGCAAATATTGTGTGCTCCCTAGAAAATAAAATTGAACTCAAATGTGTGTGCCCATAATCTATTCCTTAATGTGTAATACAAGTATTTATAATTGCGAAATAGAAACAAATCAAGGGATTAATACACATAAAATTCAACATCAAATGTAGAAACAATGAGATTCATAAAAATCATAACATGAAATGTGTGTGTGCGTGTATATATATATATATATATATATATATATATATATATATATATATATATATATACCCAATATCATCTAAATTGAACATTTTTTACAAAATGGCAACTCGTTCCCAGTACACAAGTGCCCTAACATAAAAAAGCATATATATAGTATACTAGATACGATATAGCAATGGTTGGTCAATCATTTACCATTGCCACCCTCACCACCCTCAGAAGCATCCTGGAAATCTATCTTTATTCTCTTTCTTGAGGATGGACCTCGAGAAGTTCTAGGCCTGGGCGTGCTTCGATGCTCTAGAGACTGAACAAACAATAAATAATATTATAAGTTTTTTTCATTAATGAATTAATAGACATACAAATTGATACTTTGTAATTTAACCTAAGACAACTCACTACATACAAAGTTATTAATTGTGAGGGTGTTACCCTCCTCCACGACCCCAATATCTCTACAATTTCACCATGCATCAGTTATAAGGATCAAGTCAAGAAAATTAAACAAATATGTGTAAAAACAAATTCATGAAACATTAAAAATTATCATGAATGCATTATCTCACCATGAATATCTCAAGCATCGATGGATATTCACTGGCATATCGAGCACTAGGTTGTACAACCTGATCCGAAACAACCTTTATTGTGGCAGTCTCTGTCGATGGGGATGAAAGTGGTGGTCGGGGTGGGTGGTAGACAGGTGGGTTGTGATGGACCCTCATAGGTTGTACAAGTGATTCCAACACCCAAGGCATGGAGAAAGGAAACCCAAAAGAAATTCCCAGGTTCCCAGGGGGTGCAATACTACTATACCTAGAAAATATACCAATGTCTTGCATACATATGAATAAAATTGAACTATTAGTACCAAATACTAAAATTCAAAAACATAAACACAAATAATTTGAGAATTATATGATATTTAACTTTACACATGATACATGTGACATTGATGACTTGTCCATCCCAGATGGACAATCCTTGGCATCGCCTAGTGCTAAATCCTGTAGAAACAAGAGAACATATAAACAATTTGAGGATGTCATAAAATAAAGAAATGACTATGATGAATCTATCAAATGTGATACATACATGGGTGTACGGTGCACCCAATGAACATGTTTCCTCTACTGCTGCATTAGTGTTGGGGATAGGAATCGATGCATCCATAGGCGTAGAGGGTTTGATGCTGGGATGAAACAACTTCAAAACAACATACAATCAAATATCTATATAAATACACAAAATACAAAATAAATATATAACGATGAAGAACAAAACAAAAAAGGGTTAACATACTAACTTCCTCCATGAAGCTATGTTGTCCAGTGGTCTCTATGGGCCCATAGCATGTCTGCTCGTAGCTGGATAATTTGTGAGGTTCACATGGATGGTTTCTATGTCCATGTGCCCTCTCCTCATTGTACTCTCCTATGCATGTTGATGCTACAAACCCCCTATAAATGTCACTATCATGCACCTCCAATCGAGATAGTGCAACAAAGCTATTGTGTTTCACTAGGCTACAAGTTAATGATGAGATGGCTAGTTGTAACTGTTGCAAGTTCTCTGGAACATGAGGGTGTTGGGTAGGGGGGTCAGGCCTTCACCTAGGGGGATGGTACCTAACCTAGGGTCGTGCCTGACCTACTCTCGGTCCTATGTAGACCCTCGACCCATCCCGTGGAAGTCACTAATGTCAAAGTAGTTGACATGTTTACCCATAATAAACTCAACCCATAATTTCCTATGAAAATATAAGGGCATCTCTCAATTATTGTTGAGAGGTTTATCAAAAACCATGTACCACATATCCATCCAGTTTTGACTAATCTAGGGAGGGATGAACCATTCAATGGATATGTGTTTCTTGGTCAATGATAGTTCTTGTTCGTTTCTAAGATCCTTAAAAATCGACAATATTTGTTGTTTTTAAATGCCCAGTTCTTTGATTTGGTTTTTGTCCAAACTAGTGTTATAATACTTGTACATTCTTTCCCTATAGTCACAAATAGATGTCAATTTCCCTTGGGCAATTGCATGGACTACACAATGGTTTCAAAATAAGTGGCCAAGGATACTATGTTAGGTTCTCTAGTCTCCCTTAACTAGTCCTAAAGGTTTCTTAATATCACCAACCCCTCATCAATTTCATTTCTTACATTGTGTGGTGGTGGTGGTGGTGGGTTGGCATTTTTATCTTCTTGGTTTTCTTGTGAGGGGTTTAAATTTTCTTCAGGTTCCATTGTATTGTATATGATACAATTTAACATCCATGACATGTAAGTTAGTTTCCTTTTTTATTTAAAATACTAAATTATGATTTTTTTTCAATTTAGATTATTGGGAGAAAAATACTAAATTAGAATGACTAAATTGGATTAAAGTTAAGATAAATGTAACATAACTAGAAACATGGTGGCGGTGGCGGTGGCGGTGGCAAGATCCCCCTTTCTTCCTCCTCTCTTCAATCTGTTTTCCCAATGAGAAACGCGAGCGTGATTTTGTGCATAATATGCACAAAATCACTCTTAGGTTGTTTATTAAAAAAAAACAGTATGAGCACACAAGCGTTCTTAAGAGTGCACACGCATTCTTAAGAGCATGCACGTATTCTTTAGAGAGCATATGCATTGTTAAGAGCACGCATGCATTCTTAAGAGTGCACACATGTTCTTAAGAGTTTGCATGCATTCTTAAGAGCGTGCACTCTCTCTTATTGCTTAACCTACATGGAAATCCACGTGGAGGTTCGGCCACAGCTGAACCTATAGCTTTAGGAACACGTGTTTGTTCCTAGGAACGTGAACGCATTCTTTTGAGTGTGCGTTCTTGTTCATGGCCTTGCCACTTTTTTGGCCACAAACTTCTTGTACTCACCCATGTGGGGGATGGATTTGCTAAGCCTTCATCACCTTGCAAATTTTTCAGAGCCTCTTTCATGGATTTCAATTGAATTCTCAATCTCTTATTCTCTTCCTCTGTATCTCACAAAATTTTCTTCAACTCGAAACTCTCTACTTGAATGATTTGGTTAATTTCCTATAGCTCATTGAGCCATGCCTTCTTTGGTGTCTTTTCCATCTCGTATTCAACACCTACAATCCTTGTCAATCCTACTCTGATACCAAACTTGATCTGATCCAGGGTGACTTTGATATCAACCTCATTTGGTTCTAGGTTCACTTAATGAAAGGATCAGTTATAAGATCATTTTAATTGAATTTGAATGCATTAAAAATGAACATATGTTCTTACAAAAAGATTGAATCCAAATTGATATAACTTGGTGAATGTGTTATTAGTCTCATAATCCATTACATAATGCACTTAACAATCATAATTGCAGAAATAAAAACATGCATAAAAAAACATGAGACAAGATCAACACATAAAGAAAGAGATAACCAAATTGTTAACAGAGTTCACCAGTTTGGCTATGTCTCTGGATCCATTGGATTATGAATCACTTCATTATCCTTCCTTTAAAAGGGTTTAAATCTTCTCACAAAATGTGGCACATTTCTTCAGAAACCAGAAGAACGACATTCTCCCAAAAGGGGATTACATACAAAACACAAGCATGAGTTATTGTTTCTATCCTCAAAGAGCTCTCCAAAAGAGCCTCCAAAAGGGCCTCCAAAATATCCTCCCAATCTCTCCCAATAAAGGGGTTTAAACAATTTTTCCTAGCTCCATAATCCAAAAAGACAAGATCCAAAATTTTAGGATCCAATAACTACTCAAGAACCCATCTTATTCCTTCTTATTCTTGGCTCCTTCAGGAATGAAGTCTCCAAGGTTATTCTTCTGAAGTGCCTATGTCATAAGATCGATTTGCTTCTTCATGCATGTGGATTCTTCATGATTCGGTTTATTGCAATATGTACACTACTTTCCCTTCTTCTTCTTCCCTTTGGAATTTGGAGAATTTTTGGAACAAGAATCCTTGAAGGGTTTGGAATATCCCTCCTTCTTTGACTCTGAATGTAATAACTCCTTTTGTTTTTGCTTTGATTTCTAATTGGATGAACCTTTTCCATCATGCATGGTGAGTGCATGTTCTTTGGGATCTTTCATGAGGCCCATCTATATGAGTTTTGTCTTCTCTTGTGTGAGAGACTCAATGAACTGAGCTATCGTAGGTATTTTCCAATTTGCGCCCAAAAGACATCTACCAGAATGGAAATTGGAGACATATACAACATATTTTGGTCCTAGCTTGGCCAATATTGTTAGAATAAGTTGTTTCTCTTGTGTATAATTTTCAATACCACATTCACCCAAGCTCAATAGAAAAGATTTAAATTTAGTAAAAAAATATTGCATATTATCAAAACTTTTAGGGTCTAAGGTATTCAACTCTACCTCAAGCATATGACCTCGCATCTCATCATGCTTTCCAAAGAGTCCTTCCAAGGTGGTACAGATCTCATTTGGATTCTTTCATGCGGTAATATGAAACCATAAATCAGTGGATATTAAATCAAGAAGTAGTCATGTGGACTCATCCTTACAGTTCACCCATCTAGTCTTCTCGAGTACTGATGTAGGTTCTGTTTCTGTCACCATCGTCAAATTATACAGTCCTTTTCTTTTGAGTTGGAATGCGGCATTCAGATTCCATTCAAAATAGTTGTATGGTGTGAGTATTATCACCAGACTTGATTGAATAAGTTTCATTGTCTCCATCCCTACTATTGATTCTGAAAATATCCTGAAAACCCAGATCGTGGATTCCAAGATATGACTGACGGTGCTATGCTAACTATCGATATGATAAAACAATCATATATCCTAAAATATGATGTGGGTTTTGGATATTTTTGGTGAGCATGAGCATCCCTATTTTATATGTCTCTGGTACAAATTTCAGCCCGACCCATCTCACGGATTTTGAGATATCGTAATTTTATTGCAGAAAACCAATTTTTGGAGGGTTGTTGAATCGTCGCACCCTAGAGAAGGGTAAAGTGTGATGATGCTAAATCATCGCACCCTAGAGAAGGGTAAAGTGTGACGATGCGAAATCGTTGCACCCTTGGTGAAGGACATAGTGAACCTGTCAGGTATTGATGCAATGGTCAGCTTTCCATGTCACCTGTCAAGTGGATGTACAGATGCCACATGTCTTCCATGTCCTATATGGCATTCCATGTGACTGTATGGACTGCCACATGACACTTTTCCATTGGTCCACATATCGAATGAAAAATGCCGAAAAATGGTGACACGTGGAAGCTTTTGGTTCTTTCACGTCATGATGACATGGGTCAATGTCTGACTGTGCCACGTACCCTATACCGACACTGAATTCATCCGTACTATTGTTGATGTCAGCAGTATGGATGCTAACTCATCCCTGTTGACTGGGCTAGGTTGACCAAAACTTTGATCGTGAATATATTTCGATCCGTAACTCTGTTTGATGAACCGTTTACGTTGTTGGAAATCTTGTGATGCGCTCTTCCCTATGATGTCAATTTTGCTGAGTTTTGAGGACTTTTAAGTTTTTCCTTTTCTCCACCTGCTGAGGCCATTTTGAGCTTCCTCGAGAACTTCTGAGAATTCTAATTTATCCTTAGGCCTCTCTAGAACCTTTTGTATCAAATGGTATGCAAAGGAAATACCAATTCATATGCATACCATTGGTATGCATAGGCAATGGTATTGTCGTTGCATACCATTGCATGGTATTGCAATGGTATGCAATGGTATGTAAAGGCAATACCATTTCCTATGCATAACATTGCATACCATTGCAATGGTATGCAACAGAAATACCATTTAATGTCATTGCAATACCATTGCAATGGCATGTAATGGTATGCATTGACAATGGTATTTTCATTGCATACCATTGCAATGGTATGAAATGGTATGCATAGGAAATGGTATTTGTTTTTCAAACGATTGCATACCATTGCAATGTTATGGAATGGTATGCAAAGGAAATACCATTGCATATGATTGCAATACAATGCAATGGTATGAAACGACAATACCATTGCCTATACATACCATTGCATGCCATTGAAATACCATTGCAATGGTATGAAATGGTATGCAATGGTATCCATAGGAAATGATATTGCCTTTGCATACCATTGCAATGGTATGCATAGGAAATGATATTTCCTATGAATACCATGACATACCATTACAATGGTATGCATATGAAATGGTATTGAATTTGTAGACCATTGCAATGGTATGCAAATGCAATACCATTGCCTATGCATACCATTGCATGCCATTGCAATACAATGAAATGGTATGCAAAGGCAATACCAATTCCTATGCATACCCATGGTATGCATAGGCATTGGTATTTCCTTTGCATACCATTTCATTGTATTGCAATGGCATGCAATGGTATTCATAGAAAATGGTATGAAATGGTATGCAAAGGAAATACCATTGACTATGCATGTCATTTCATACCATTGCAATGGTATGCCACGGTATGCATATGCAATGCCATTTTCTATGCATACCATTGCATCCCATTGCAATACCATTGCAATAGTATTCCATGGTATGCATAGGAAAAACCATTTCCTATGCATACCATTTCAATACCATTGCAATGGTATGAAATGGAAATATCATTGCAATGATATTTCAATGGCATGCAATGGTATGGATAAGAAATGGTATTTTCGTTGCATACCATTGCATGGTATTGCAATGGTATACAATATTGGTATGCATAGGAAATGGTATTTCCTTTGCATACCATTGCATGCCATTGCAATGGTATTGTAATGCCATGCAATGATATTTTCATTCCATACCATTGCATACCATTGCAATGGTATGCAATGTTATCCATAGGAAATGGTATTTCCTTTGCATACCATTACATATCATTGCAATACCATGCAATGGTATGCAATGGTATGAAATGGAAATATCATTGCCTATGCATACCAATCGTATGCATACGCATTCGTATTGCCTTTGCATACCATTACATACCATTGCAATGGTATGAAAAGGCAGTACCAATGCCTATGCATACCATTTCATGGTATTGCAATGGTATGCATAGGCACTGGTATTGTCGTTGCATACCATGGAAATGGTATTGCAATGGAATGCAAAGGAAATACCATTTCCTATGCATACCATTGCAATGGTATGCTGTGATATGCAACGAAAATGCCATTGCCTATGCATACCATTGCAATACCATTGCAATGATATGAAATGGTATGTAAAGGAAATACCAATGCCTATGCATACCATTGGTATGTATAATCAATGGTATTTCCTTTGCATATCATTGCATGGTATTGCAATGGTATGCATAAGCAATGGTATTTCTTTTGCATACCATTGCAATACCATTTCCATCGTATTCAATGAAAATACCATTGCCTATGCATACCATTGCAATATCATGAAATGTCATGCAATGGTATGCAAAGGAAATACCAATGCCTATGCATAGGCATTGGTATTTTCTTTACATACCATTGTATGTCATTGCATGGTATTGCAATGGTATGAAATGGTATACAAAGGAAATACCAATGCCTATGCATACCATTGGTATGCATAGGAAATGGTATTGTCATTGCATACCATTGGATACCAATGGTATGCATATGATTGCAATACCATGGTATGCAATGGTATGAATACCAATGGTATGAAATGTTATGCATGGTATTGCAATGGTATGCATGCCATGGTGATACCATGGTATTCATACCAATGGTATGCATACCATTGCAATACCATTGGTATACATACCATGGTATGCATACCATTTCAATTCCATGGTATGCATACTTGAGAATCCCTAAGACAACTAAAACCCTAAAAATAACCTATAAATGGTATGCATACCATGGTATGGATACTAATGGTATGCAATGGTATGCATACCATTTCAATACCATGCATACCAATGGTATGCAATGGTATGCATATCATGGTATGCATGCAATGGTATGCAATGGTATGCATATCATGGTATGCATGCAATGGTATGCAATGGTATGCATACCATTTCAATACCATGGTATGAAATGGTATGCAATGGTATGCATAACATTGTGATACCATGGTATGCATACCAATGGTTTGTATACCATTGCAATACCATAGTATGAATACCAATGGTATGCATACTTGAGAATCCCTAAGACAAGTACCACTAAAACCCTAAAAAAAACGTATAAATACAACCCTTCTCATGGATGATACACAATTCATTTCATGTAAAAGTGATGGCTTAATTGAGAATAAGTATAGTGTGAGAGAGACAACTTGAAATAGTTGCAATCATCAACAAGTCAATATACACATTGTGTAGGTAATGAAACGATATCATAGATATCAAATTTGGAAATTCATTAGTATCTTTTTCAAGTTTTACATTTTGAACATCGCATCATTGATTATCTATAAGATGTATTGTACTATCACAACCACATAAAAGTAGTTGATCTACATCAATATATTTATCGGAGACACATAATTTACCCACTCATATGTGCTAATTTTCTATTAGGTTGGAGGAAGGAAAACGTGTAAGGAATTACTTTCTAGATAGAATTTTGGTAGCATAACATTACTGAATAAATGTTCTTAATAATTGATGGGTTGAACAAAATTTACATATACCCACTACATAATCTAAACAAACATTTTCATTAATGAGTCCTTCACTTGTGTTTTTAACATTTATGAAGGGTTACACATAAATCAAATGATTTTATATATGTCATGCATAAAAAGAGGTGAATATTGTGTGTTCATACCATTGCAATATCGTGGTATGCATACCATTGCAATACCATGGTATGCATACTTTATTATCCCTAATACAACTATCACTAAAACCCTAAGACAACTAAAACCCTAAAAATAACCTATAAATAGTATGCACACCATGGTATGGATACCACTGGTATGCAATGGTATTCAATGGTATGCATACCATTTCAATACCATGGTATGCATACCAATGGTATGCATACTTGAGAATCCCTAAGACAACTACCAATAAATCCCTAAGACAACTAAAATCCTAAAATTAACCTATAAATAGAGCCCCTCTCGTGGATGATACACAATTCATTTCATGTAAAAGTGATGGCTTACTTGAGAATCAAGATAGTGTTAGGGAGACAACTTGAAATAGTTGCAATCATCAACAAGTCAATATACACATTGTGGAAGTAATGAAATTGTATCATAGATATCAATTTTAGAAATTCATTAGTATCTTTTTCAAGTTTTACATTTTGAATATTGCATCATTGATTATCTATAATATGTACTATACTAGCATGTAATCACATAAAAGTAGTTGATCCACATCAATCTATTTATCGGAGACACATAATTTACCCACTCACATGTGCTCATTTTCTATTAGGTTGGGGGAAGGAAAGCATGTAAGGTATTACTTTCTAGATAGAATTTTGGTAGAATAACATTATTGAATATATTTTATTAATAATTGATGGGTTGAATTTTTTTTACAAATACCCACTACACAATCTAAAAAAACATTTGCATTAATGGGTCTTTCACTAGTATTTTTAGCATTTATGAAGGGTTACACATAAATCAAATGATTTTATATATGCCATGCATAGATAGAGGCGAATATTGTGTGTTCCCTAGAAAATAAAATTGAGCTCAAATGTGTGTACCCATAAGCTATTCCTTAATGTGTAATACAAGTATTTATAATTTCTAAATAGAAACAAATCAAGGGATTAATACACATAAAATTCATACACTTTGGAATTCAAACACTTTGGAATTCAAACACTTTGAAATTCAACATCAAATGTAGAAACAATGAGATTCATAAAAAGCGTAACATGAAATGTGTGTGTGTGTGTGTGTGTGTGTGTAGTCTAAATTGTACATTTTTTACAAAATGGCAACTCGTGCCTAGTATACAAGTGCCCTAACATAAAAAAACATATATATAGTATCCTAGATACGATATGGCATTGGTTGGTCAATCATTGACCATTTCCACCCTCGCCACCCTCAGAAGCATCCTGGAAATCTATCTGTATTCTCTTGCTTGAGGATGCACCTTGAGAGGTTCTAGGCCTGGGCGTGCTTCAACACTCTGGAGACTACACAAACAATAAACACTATTATAAGTTTTTTTGATCAATGAATTAATAGACATACAAATTGATTCTTTGTAATTTAACCTAAGACATCTCACTGCATATGAAACTATCGATCATGAGGGTGTTACCCTCCTCTGCAGCCCCAATTTCTCTACAATTCCACCATGCATCAGTTATAAGGATCAAGTCAAGAAAATTAAACAAATATGTGTAAAAACAAATTCATGAAACATTAAAAATTAAAATCAATGCATTATCTCACCATGAATATCTCAAGCATCGATGGATATTCACTGACAAATGGAGCACTAGGTTGTACAACTTGCTCCAAAACAACCTCTATTGTGGCAGTCTCTGTCGATGGGGATGAAAGTGGTGGCCGGGGTGGGTGGTAGACAAGTGGGTTGGGATGGACCCTCACAGGATGTACCAGTGATTCCAACACCCCAGGCCTAGAGAAAGGAAACCCAAAAGAAATGCCTAGGTGCCCAAGGGGTGCAATACTACTATACCTAGAAAATATATCAATGTCTTGCATACATTTGAATAAAATTGAACTACTAGTACCAAATACTAAAATTCAAAAACATAAACACAAACAATTTGAGAATTATATGGTATTTAACTTTACACATGATACATGTGATGTTGATGACTTGTCCATCCCAGATGGACAATCCTTGGCATCGCCTAATGATAAATCCTGTAGAAATAAGAGAACATATAAACAATTTGAGGATGTCATAAAATAAAAAAATTACTATGTTGAATCTATCAAATGTGATACATACTTGGGTGTACGGTGCACCCAATAAACATGTTGCCTCTACTACTGCATTAGTGTTGGGGCTAGGAACTGATGCGTCCATAGGGATAGAGGATCTGTTGCTGGGACACAACAACTGCAAAACAACATACAATAAAATATCTATATAAATACACAAAATAAAAAATAAACATATAACGATGGAGAACAAAAAAAAGAGTTAAGATACTAACATCCTCCATGAAGCTGTGTTATCCAGTGGTCTCTATGGGCCCATAGCATGTCTGCACGTAGCTAAAGCATCTGTGAGGTTCACATGGACTATTGCTATGTTCATGTGCTCTCTCCTCATTGTATTGTCCTATGCATGTTGACTCTCCAAACCCCCTATCAATATCATAGTCATGCACCTTCAATCGAGATAGTGCAACAAAGCTATTGTGTTTCACTAGGCTACAAGTCAATGATGAGATGGCTAGTTGTACATGTTGCAAGTTCTCTGCAACATGAGGATGTTGGGTAGGGGGGTCAAGCCTTCGCCTGGTGGGACGGGGACCTAACTTGGGGTCGTGTCTGGCCTATTCTCGGTCCTGTGTAGACCTTTGATCCATCCCGTGGAAGTCACTAATGTCAAAGTATTTGACATGTTTACCCATAATTTCCTATGAAAATATAAGGGCACCTCCCTATTATTGTAGGGAGGTTTATCAAAAACCATGTACCACTTATCCATCCAGTTTTGACTAATCTAGGGAGGGATGCACCATTCAATGGATATGTGTTTCCTGGTCAATGGTAGTTCTTGTTCATTTATAAGATCCTTAAAAATTGACAAGATTTGTTGTTTTGAAATGCCCAGTTCTTTGATTTGGTTTATGTCCAAACTAGTGCTATAATACTCGTACATTCTTTCCCTATAGTCATAAATAGATGTCAATTTCCCTTGGTCACTTGCAATGGAATGCACAATGGTTTCAAAAGAAGTGGCCAAGGAGACTATGCTAGGTTCTCTAGTCTCCCTTAACTGCTCCTAAAGGTTTCTTAATATCATCAACCCCTCATCAATTTCATTGCTTACATTGTGTGGTGGTTGTGGTGGTGGGTTGGGGTTTTGATCTTCTTGGTTTTCTTGTGAGGGGTTTAAATTTTCTTGGGGTTCTATTGTATTGTATATGCTACAATTTAACATCCATGGCATGTAAATTAGTTTCCTTTTTTATGTAAAATACTAAATTACATTTTTTTTTCAATTTAGATTATTGGGAGAAAAATACTAAATTAGAATGACTAAATTGGATTAAAGTTAAGATAAATGTAACATAAATAGAAACATGGTGGCAGTGGTGGTGGAAAGATCCTCCCTTTCTTCCTCCTCTCTTCAAATTATTTTTGCAATGAGAAATGCGAGCACGATTTTGTGCACAATATGCACAAAATCGCTCTTAGGTCGTTTATTAAAAAACACCAGTAAGAGCGCGCAAGCATTATTAAGAGCGTGCACACATTCTTAAGAGAGCACATGCATTTTTAAGAGCGCGCATGCATTCTTAAGAGCGCACACATGTTCTTAAGAGTGTGCATGTGTTCTTAAGAGCACGCTCACGCTATTACTGCTTAACCTACATGGAAATCCACATGGAGGTTCGACCACAACCGAACCTATAGTTGTAGGAACACACACGTGTTCTTGTGAGTGTGCATTCTTGTTCATGGCCTTGCCACTTTTTCGGCCACAAACTTCTTGTACTCACCCGTGTGGGGGATGGATTTGCTAAGCCTTCATCACCTTGCAACCTTTTCAGATCCTCTTTCATGGCTTGTAATTGAAGTCGCAATCTCTTATTCTCTTCCTCTGTATATCACAACATTTTATTCAACTCGAAACTCTCTACTTGAATGATTTGGTTAATTTACTATAGCTCATTGAGCCATGCCTTCTTTGGTTCCTTTTCCATCTCGTATTCAACACCTGCAATCCTTGTCAATCCTACTCTGATACCAAACTTGATCTGATCCAGGGTGACCTTGATATCAACCTGATCTGGTTCTAGGTTCACTTATTGAAAGGATCAATTATAAGATAATTTTAATTGAATTTGACTGCATTAAAGGTGAACATATGTGCTTACAAAAATCTTGAATCCAAATTGAATATAACTTGGTGAATGTGTTATTAGTCTCATAATCCATTACATAATGCACTTAACAATCATAATTGCGGAAATAAAAACATGCATAAAAACACATGAGACAAGATCAACACATAAAGCAAGAGATCACCAAATTGTTAACGAAGTTCCCCAGTATGGCTATGTCTCTGGATCCAATGGAATATGAATCGATTCATTATCCTTCCTTTAAAAGGGTTGAAATCTTCTCACAAAATGTGCCAGATTTCTTCAGAAACCACAAGGATGACATTCTCCCAAAAGGGGATTACATACAAACCACAATCATGAGTGCTTTTTTATGTCCTCAAAGAGCTCTCCAAAAGAGCCCCCAAAAGGGCCTCCAAAATCTCCTCCCAATCTCTCCCAATAAATGGGTTTAAACAATTTTTCCTAGCTCCATAATCCAAAAAGACAAGCTCCAAAAATTTAGGATCCAATAACTACTCAAGGACAAAAATGAGAAAGACCCTTAACTTCCTCCTTGAGACTAGGAAACCACTTGTAATAAAGTGAGGAAAATTCCAAGCCAACCCATGAGACCCTTAACTTCCTCCTTAAGACTCATTTGTGAGTTGGTTTCTCACATACAACTAATTTCCCCTTAAAAGTAGGAAACTAATCTGTGAGTTGGATTCTTACATAAAACTAATTTTTCATTTTTACAAATAATAGAGGAGATTTCCACTCACTCCAAGTATTCATTTTTTTCCCATTAAAATTATGAAACTAATTTGTGAGTTGGATTCTCTCACAAAACTGATTTCCCCTTTTATAATTAAATGAATAATACGTGAGATTCTCAAACTCACTTCAAGCATTAATCGTTTTTCAATGTGCGTGACTAATTCATGAGTTTCTCATACATGTGTGTGTGTGTGTGTGTGTGTGTGTTTTCTTTTTAATCTACATTGGTGCACATTGTAATTTTATGCACTTGTGCAAATTCATTTTCTCATACATGTGTGTCTGTGTGTGTGTGTGTGTTTTCTTTTTAATCTACATTGGTGCACATTGTAATTTTATGCACTTGTGCAAATTCATGTATATGATGTACCAAAAATATTTTTTGAAAAAATGATACTTTTTTACAAAATATTTTGACCTAAGTTGGTGCTAATGCCAGTGGAAGGGGGATTACGGATTAGTGTAGTTAAATCTAAGTGGCACCTTTAGGTGGTTTAATTTATTTAGTGCATCAATAAGGATTTCTAGAAAAAATGGTGTACGTTGTTTATAATATATGTTCATCTATCTTTGTATGTGTGTTAAGTAAGTGAACTTATGCAAGTGTTAAGTAAACATTGTAGTGCATCAATATGGTATAAGTGCACAAAATAAAAAATATCCACTAAAAACTATGCCTTCGAACATACTCTAGAAACCAAATATGCTAGAAAATAGAGAAGGGGGAAGTGTTTCAACAAAAGCATTTGCTAATTGATTTTTTTCTTGTAATGTCTTGGAATTCAACAATGCCAAAATAGTTGACATGGAGACCTAAATCAATTTTGACCTATAATTTCCATAGAAAACAAAGTGGGAACTTTAATTCCTTGAATATAGAAGCATGCACATTCATATGATTGTGTCCACATTCCTATGAAAGCACATTTACACATTTCCATTTTTTTTACCATGAACTTTGTACAAGGGCCCACACAACCTCATAATTTGAACTAAATAATTATAACTTTCAATAAATATCAATAATTGATATAAATTAAGTAGCACCCTTTACCACCACTCATATTATGGTAACTTAGTCAATAAGACTCTTTCCATGCTAATAGTTATCCATCTCAACCATTCCACTATTAAAATGGAAAACCTTCATAATTGCTAAACTACCATAATAACATAAATATTCTAACAAAAATATAATTTTAATAAAGATATAACACCAAATATATTCTTGGTCAATTTAAAAAAAAAACATAATTTAATATAATTATAGTTCCTCAATATCCATAATGAAAGATCACACTCACTACCCATAATTCCCTCCCAAAATCATGCTCCACATAGAATCCATATAATCATAAAGGCATCACAATTCCCTCCCAAAATAATGCTCAGTGCCCATAATTCCCTCCCAAAATCATGCTCACCATATGAAATCCATATAATCATAAAGGCATCACAATTCCTTCCAAGATCATGCTCGCTCATCACATGGAAGCCATATAATCATGAAGGCATCATAATTCCCTCCCAAATCATGCTCACCACATGGAAACACTATAATCTTAAAAGGATTATAATTTTTCTAATTCTTTAAAGTATATACATGAAAATGATGGGATATCAAAAATCTAATATGGGATTTTATAGTAATCCATGCATTAACATGTATGAGTTTTTAGTCACATTCCAAAAAGACAAATAATACATTTGTAACATTATAACATTGAAATGGGAAGTACAAGTGATTAAGGTCAAATGCATTTTTTCGCTTTCATCATTTTCCTTTATTGTTTTTTATGTGATTCAGGTCAATTGCTTGTAATATTTCGCTTTCATCATTTTCCTTTATTGTTTTTTTTGGTTTTTAATTAGTTAATAAATAATTTTTTTTATTATTTTTCTATATAAATAAATTTAATAAATTTATTTAATATTATAAAAGAAATAAAAAATAAACTTAATAATTTGATGATGATGATGATGATGATGATGATGATGATGATGATGATGATGATGATGATGATGATGATGATGATGATGATGATGATGATGATGATGATGATGATGATGATGATGATGATGAAGATGAAGAAGAAGAAGAAGAAGAAGAAGAAGAAGAAGAGATGATGATGATGATGATGATGATGAAGAAGAAGAAGAAGAAGAAGAAGAAGAAGAAGATCAGACCTTGAGAGGGTAAGTGAATACTTACGATTCTTTAGAATTTTGTTTCTGTGCTCGAAAAAAAAAATTAAGAGAAGCTTTCCAAGATCATCATACTTTTGTTGAGTTAAGAGGTTAGGAAGTTTGGTAGTGTGACAAATATTGTGAAAATGAGATATAATATGGGTATAGGCTGGACAATCTAAGAGAAAGTGCTTTTCATCTTCAATCTTCTTAGTGTCACAAAGGTGACACACTCTTTCATCCCATGGCATTTTAGGAAATTGACCAATGCCTAGTTTCACTATGGAGCTCGTGAGAATTTGTTTGTATCTTAACAATGCTTATTTTTTTCTTTACACTTGGCAACACAGATAGATAATTTTGATCTTCTAGATTAGGGTTGATTACATCTTTATAATACCTTACTTTTCTTTTTTCCTCTAACTCTTTATCACACCATATTTTCTCCATAAATTTTGATTTAACGTTTTTTTTAATAGTATCTTTATTCTGCAAAATGGTGTCTTCCATGATTCCCCAATAGTTTAGCCAAGACTAGGCATCTTTAGGCCATCCTCGCTTGAGTCGATGGTGGTTATGACTCGATTTTGAAGCAACTTTAGGAAGCCTCTTGTCTTCCATGTTGTTTAAATTGTTCTTATACATTAGGTATCTAGTCATAGCCATGCTCTCAGGGGGGGAGAGACTTGTTTCTAATAGGAGGATGAGATAGGGTGTGTTTCCTTTAATTTTTAGATTATAGGTTGTAAAATTCTTTTGTCTTTGCTCTATCTTTCGCCAAGATTCACGAGAGATACTACAGCCCCGGACTTCACATCCATAACGAATAACAGGTGTAACAAGAGTCTCAAAGAGGAGTTTCTTCTTATCCCAACTCCAAAGATCAGCGGATTTACAATTGTTTTCAAGCCCATAATAATCTTTCCATCCCCCAATAATCCTTTTCTCAATGCTATAATTCCAATTGAGCTTGTGGTGAATATCAATTCCAAGATATATGTATGAAGTCACTTCCTCCAAGTTATTGTTTTCATATACAAAGGTATCATAAGATATCTTATTGGATTTAATAATCATGACTAAAGGATTCTTAGTTGGTTTTCAAGATCATGGAGACTCCTTGCCATAAAAACGATATCTTCAACATAAAAAAAAAATTAATGACTATATAAAAAAAAAGTCATGTTACATTTAAAAAAAAGAAAATTAAAAAAAAATCTTTTATAGAAATTATTTTTTATAAATATAGTCTCAAATGTACCAAAATAAACTTGAAAATTAGTTCATAATATCGTTTTATTTAAAAAGGTCAATTTAAAAAAGAGTAAGCACTTCATATAATGAAAAAGTATTTATTCACTTTAAAATTAAAGAAATTGTCTATAACTTTATTTTTGTTTTCCTTAAAAAAATATTTAATGTTTATAAATAATTTATAATTACAATAATAATAAAATTAACACTCATTTCAATATATTTTTATTTTAATTAAAAAAAACTTAATTTATAATAATAAATTAAAATAATATTTTGTTAAAAAATCCAATTGCAACATCTTGTATCGGTACCTATTAAAATTCAAAAACGTAGTTGAGTCAAACCTCTACATGATATGAAATGACATAAGATTACAACATGTGATAGTGAGAATTCCGTTTGCAAGATTATGTACCCGTGCATGTTAAGATTCGAAAACCTACTTGAGTCCAACCTCTACATAATATGAAATGACATAAGATAGTGAGAAAGGACTAAAGTTGAAAGAGATGCACTGAACATTTTCTTCGCAGCCACCCGAGAAATCAAAATGTGCACTATTTTTCGATTGACCATAGAGTCGTCTAATTTTAATTTCTATTTCTATTTCACCTGAGCCAAAATTCTCTTCGAATTAAATATCTAATCAGTGACTAACAAACAAAGAGAAAAAGAATATACTCTACAAAGAAGTTGGATGCCATAAACACACTAACAATCCAACCATAAACAATATCTAATTAGTGACTAACAAACAAAGAGAAAACGAATATACTCTACAAAGACGTTGGATGCCATAAACACACTAACAATCCACCCATAAGCAAATTATCTTGCATCTTAATTTCAAACAAATTCATAATTAAGAAGAACCATCTATCTAGTATCTTGGCTGACGATTTATAATTAAATAAAAATGGTAAGATAAGTGAGTCCCTAGCTTTAGGAAATTGGAATCTATTTGTGTAGGTAGGTCATTTTTTTTATTTTTTTAAGTGAAATGATGGAAGAAATTGGAATCTATTTGTGTAGGTAGGTCATTTTTTTTTATTTTTTAAGTGAAATGATGGAAGAAATCTAATGTTATATATATATATATGGGGACAATTAACAATAGATTTCTTTCATCACTTCACTTGAAAAATCCTTATATATAAATAAAAGATGGTATCACATTTGGAATGATTTGAATCATTTTTAAGGATGAAGTGGAAATGATAGTGGTTTACTTGAAATATATAATTGTACATTGGTTGATACTCGTCGATAGATGAGGTTTTATGGCTTTTATCTTATCTAATTTTTYATGGAAAGTATGACGACTATACATTTTATTGGTGAGTTAGTTGGACTATTTGATAAGTATTTTGAARGTAGGTAAATTTACAAGGAATTCAATTTTCATAAATTAAAAAGTTATAGGTAAGTTAAGGATCAAAGTGTTATATTGGCATTTGTATTGAAGGTGAAAAAGTTATAGGTAAATCAAGGATCAAAGTGTTATATTGACATTGCTATTGAAAGTGAGTGGTGCACCAAGTTTTATGGGGAATCGTTATCAATGTTTTTTTCTATCTCCTATTTATGTGTATATTAGAGAGGATGAAAAAATTATTATTAATGTTGAGAATGTTTAGTACATATAAGTTTACATGGGAAACCATTACGGATACATCATATATATGTAGTTGTGCATTGAAGAATGCAAAAACAGTTTAATTTTCAAATTTTGTTTCTTTGATGTGATAGTATTGTATGGGAGTATTATGCACCATGAAAACTATGAGATGGTGTGAATCTAAAGTCAAGTGATTGTCATTACAATGGAGTGGTCTTATGAAGATAATGAGCATTGTTTCTTGTATGGATTGAAGCAATAAATGAAAGTTACAAATGAAATTAATTTTGGTAACTTATTTTATTTATTTCTTCTAAATTTTATATATTTTAACATAACTTATTGTGAGTGATAGGGTTGTGCATATGTGTAGTTAAATCTAAGTGGCACCTCAAGATGGTTTAATCTCTTCAAAGCATTTAAAGAGATTTCTAAATTAGTTAATATTTTTTATAAGGTATGTTGACCTATCTTTGTGTGTGTTAATTAAGTGCATTGGTGTTTGTGTGTGTTAATTAAGTGCATTGGTTCAAGTGTTAAGTAAACATTATAGTGCACCAATATGGGATAAACTCACAAAAGAAAGCATTCCCTAAAAAATCTAGAAACAAAGCATGTTAGAAATGGAAAACTGGAGAAGGTAGATGCTTTTCTTATAGTGCCATGAAATTCAACAATGCTAAAATAGTTGACATGGAAACCTAAAACAAATTCACAATGTAATTTTCATAGAAATGACTATGGGTCATTTAATTCCTTCAATACATAGGTGTACACAT
Source organism: Picea engelmannii (assembly GCA_009831015.1). Classification (NCBI taxonomy): domain Eukaryota; kingdom Viridiplantae; phylum Streptophyta; class Pinopsida; order Pinales; family Pinaceae; genus Picea; species Picea engelmannii. Next base: position 1,396,297 of record ML778562.1, on the reverse strand, counting down.
TCCTATGAATTCATCCACATTCCTATGGAGCACATTCTTCAATTATCCATTATCATTTTTTTACCATCAACTTTATGAAAGGGCCCACACCACCTCATAATTTGAAATTATTAATTATAACTCTCAACAAATTTCAATAGTGATATAGATTCATGTAGTACCCCTTACCACTACTCATTAACTTAGTAAATAAAACTCTTCTCATGATAATAGTTATCCATCTCAATTGTTTCATTATTAAAATGGAAAACCTTTATAAGTGTTATGCTACCATAAATAACATAAAAATTATAACAAAGATGTAATTTTTATCAAGGTATAACACCAAGTCTCATTTTGGTCAATTTAAACAAGTCAAAATTTCATATAATCAAGGCTTGTCAATACCCATAATTCCCTCCCAAAATCATGCTCACCACATGGAAGCCATATGATCATAAAGACATCATAATTCCCTCAAGTTCATGCTCACCACATAGATGCCATATAATCATAAAAGCATTATAATTTTTCTCTATGTAATGGTTTAATAAATATAATTGAAAATGATGGGATATCAAAAATCAAAATGAGATTTTGTAGTAATCCATGCATTGACAAATATGATTTTTTAAAGAATACATTTATAACATTGAAATAGAAAGAACAAGTGATTAATGTCAACTATTTTTCATATTTTTCAAAATTATGATTTTTTTAATGTATTTTTGTTTTTAATCAATTAATATATTGTTTATCACTTTTCCTTATGATGATTTTTTTAATGTGTTTTTGTTTTTAATCAATTAATATATTGTTTAACTTATATAATTTTTTTAAGTAAATGTAATAAATTTACTAAATGTTTATAAAAAATTAAAAAAATAAATTTAATTGTTTTAATAGAATTATATTAAATAAAATTTTATAAATTTATATTAATTTATAATTTTATATTAAATAAAATATATATATATATATATATATATATACACATTTGGTAAAAAAAACTTAGTGACTTTGTAGAAAAATTATAATAAACACACTACAATGATTAAAGTAAAAAAATCTTAGTGATTTTGTAAAAAAATTATAATAAATATACTACATTAATTAAAGTCATGTTATATAAAAATAATAATAATAAAAATAATTATAATATTTTTATTAAAAGAAATTTTGATAAAAATGAATTATAATATTTTTATAAAAATGATTATAAGTATACAATTAAAAAAATAAACAATAAACAATTCATATAATGAAACAAGATTTATTTACTTCAAAATTTTCAAAATTATATCAAACTTGGTTTTATAAAATTATTTAATTCGTAATTAAAATAATAAATTTAACCCTTATTTCAATATATATTTTTATTTTAATTATAACAATATTATTTAAAATAATTAAAATAATATTTTGTAAAAAAAATCAATTGCAACATCTTGTACCAATGCCTATTAAGAATCGAAAACCTAGCTAAGTGCAACCTCTACATGATATGAAAGTGACATACGATTACAACATGGGATAGTGAGAAAAGAGTAGGGTTGAAAGATATTGCACGGAACATTTTCTACCCAGCCACTCGGGAAATCAAAGCGTGCACTATTTTCTAATGGAATCCTCTAATTTTAATTTCTATTTCATGTTAAAACACTAATCATAAGTTAGTTGGATAGTTAAGTTAACCTAACTGTTATTCAGTTACATGATAGTTATGGTCTTTTGTATTATATATGTACATCTATGTATATGATGATTTACAGAAGCGTTGATGAATAGAGTATGTCTTTTCTGTTTTTGTTTATTTATCTCTGTTCATCATGATTTATTGATTGCTTCAGTTATTTACATTATGTTTCTGCTATTTTCTTCATTTTGAATCTAACAGTGGTATCAGAGCGTGAAGATAATCTTATGGGCCTGATAGTTTTCTAGAGAAATGTGTAATACTTGAACACCTTTGGTCTCTTTAGATCCACAGTAGTTTTCGATGGAGTTGAAGTGCAGTGAGAGTGTGCAGCGAAGGGATCTCGGAAATATGAAAGCATGACGAACTGTTAATTTGTTTGTAAGAAAAAGAATCGCTCAACAAGTACACCACGGAGATTCTGGTCAACCTGCCGCACTACAGCATCGCGTACCAGCGTGAGTGGACACTATGCTCCAAGTTGTTGTGGTTTACAGGTAGCGGGAGGTTTACGAGTAGTCGGACCCCAAGAGCAGGGACAAGGAGGAAACGATAAAGAGTCTAATCGATTTCCTGCACATATTTGTTCAATTACCTGTAGAGGTAAATCATGGTTGAATACTTGGTTTATTCGATTTGGAATGAAATTGTTTATATATGCATTAAGGATGAATTGTATGCGGCGGTTATGCTGGAGGTGTATGGTTCCACATTAATGGTAATAGAATGTATTTGACTTTTATGTGCCAATCCAATAACACGTTCTATGAATGTAATAGAACATGTATCTTTATATGTAAGATCGTGGAATAAGAAAGATCGCAGACTGGTTTTGAATTAGTGTCCTGATGTTGGAATTTGTGGTGGAAGGACAACGTCCCTTGATGGTTAAGTTTCAAAACTGAGCGCAGATATGAAAGATGGATGAAAGAGAATAACCCTGTAGAAATTGCAATACAAATCTGTAGGGCAATGCGTGACCATGAGAAATTTATAAGTTAAGAGAAAGGAGATATCTCAAAGGCCAGAACACCTGAGCATGAGGGTCGAAGTATTGATTTTGGTAGAGAATCTTGTTTTTTATTATGCCTATTCAATTATTTCCCGAGTGAATTGTGAATTGTTTCCGGTAAGGATTAAATATTGAAAAGAAAGAGAAAGGAAGAGTTTTCAGAGCAGGTCTATGGATACAAATTTCTGTAGGAATGTTGCTATACATCCAAACAACGGCCTAGTCCCACCAAAGAAAAAGGAAAAATACATTTTCGTCTTTCTCTCAGCGATACCTTTGTGTATCAAGGTGTTTAAAACCTGAATTGGAGTATTGGAGACAATCTGGTTTACAGGTTATCCTATGTTGGTGTGCGAGACTAGTTTCAGTAATTTTAATATGTTAAATGATTGTTGAATGAGTTATTTGCAAACTTGTTGTGTGGACGTATGAGGATATTTATGGGCGTTTAAGAAATAAATTCATTGCAAGAGACGGATGCGAGACGGATGC
>ML778562.1:1373744-1391385 GCA_009831015.1 Picea engelmannii | reverse complement strand
AGAGCATCTTCAGCCAGCTTTCTGAATATTCGCTTGACACATGTGATTGTCAAGTAGTGGCAGTTTTTCAAGCAAGAACGAACTTATGATTAAGGGGGGATGTTAAAACACTAATCATAAGTTAGTTGGATAGTTAAGTTAACCTAACTGTTATTCTTTTGTATTATATATGTACATCTATGTACATGATGATTTACACAAGCGTTGATGAATAGAGTATGCCTTTTCTGTTTTTGTTTATTTATCTCTGTTCATCATGATTTATTGATTGCTTCAGTTATTTACATTATGTTTCTGCTATTTTCTTCATTTTGAATCTAACATTTCAAGTGCCAAAGTTTTCTTGGAATTAAATGTTTAATTAGTGACTAACAAACAAAGAGAAAAATAATATAATTTACGAAGACTTTGGATACCAGAAACACACTAACAGTCCACCCATTAGGCAAATTAACTTGCAACTTAATTTCAAACAAATTCATAATTCAGAAGAACCATCTATCTAGGATCCTTGCTTAATAATTAAATAAAAATTTGCAAGATAACTAATTCTCCATAATTGAATTGAATTACTTTTTATGATGCCAAGCGTCATAGCTGGTCATGTTGCTTAACAGAAGCGTTGCGAGCCGAAAAGCCCATATACTTTTAAAGTTAGTGTTATGTATTTTGGGAACTCTTGATAGTTATTATTACATTGTTCGAAAGACTGAAATGATAGATTCCTGTTCGAAATTTTACAAATTTATAAAATTTCAAACATAAAAGCTATGACTTCATTATTTCGATCAGAATTTCCCAAAAGTACATAAAACTCACCTACATCTAATTCCATCATGTAAATATTCTTCTGGTTACCCTACAAGGACTAAATGCTTGCCGGTGGAGGGCCAGTGGTGACTAGATAGCTTTGCCTGGGCCATGAAGCCGCAGTCGGCCATCAACTTTGGCGGCGCTGATGATGGCCCCTATCAAGTATCGAAATATTATTTCCCATAGCTGCTCCACATAAACATTTCCTGCAACAAGAAATTAATATCCTTCTCTCCATAGGTGACTTGAGATGCTGGGCTGTCTGTCCAGGAAGAGCCGAAGGGCTCATTGTAGTCATAATCAGCTGTTTCTCCTCCTTTCCGAGAACTGGAAATACTGGCTGTGAGAAACGGCAGGAGCTTCTCCTGCTGGCAATGCAAATTGAGGATCTGTGCCTGAGCAGTGGCCAACTGAGATTGCAAATCACACACCTGCTGCTGCAGCTGGCAAACTACGCCGGCACAACCATAGATGGGATCCCGCAGCCTCGCCCTCGCTTCATATACCATACTACTCACTGCGTCATCTCTGTGCTCGGTACCAACATCCTGAAATAAAGAGAGTAATAGTAATATCAGCAATATGATCATTAAACAGATTGCTGACCCTGAGCATAATTATCGTCATGAGAGAGAATTAATTAAACATGGTCATAATCATAAAACCTGAAGGATCCTGATGATGTTACTTGCTCCAAATACTGTGTGCACACTTGCAAACTTCTGAGGATCATTTGGTGGGAAATAAGGAGCCAGCACACACTTGTCTCCACACCGCCTTCTCAGCGTCCTGCAAGCCGCGCAGGGTGTCGCCACTTTTGTTCTCGGATTGCCCTCGCTCATCTGCATCATAAAAGATATATATATTTATGAGATATTCAATACTATGAATATCGACCAGACAAGATCTGATCAGGCGACAAGATTTAATACGCCTGTAATTAATTACCGCTGACCTTATAAATCTGTAGGCGCCCCCAGATCCAATGCTGGAAATAAACTTCAATGGCGATTATAATATGAGATTGAAGGATGAAGAATGCAGTGGGGAAGCCATCGGAGACATTTAAAAGACGTTGAAACAGGGAACTTAGCGTACTCTCTCAGGGAATATGATTCCACCTACCAAGGACGACCGTTCTTTTGCGTAAAATTTTCCATCTTTATTTAGACAGAGAATGACAGGCGTGCCAATGGATGATTACCAGCTGCTGGTTTTTTCCCTAACCTTTTTGACCCTTTGCCCGCCGCCGCAAAACTTTTGGAATGATGGGATCTCCCGTCGCCTCGTGTAGGTGGACTATCGCCTCGTGCGCCCAGAAGATCGGGGTTCGCAAGAAAAATGTTGGGTGAATGGACGGCCATGGACGCCATTTTCCTCGGATTTATGGTCACATGTTGTGACATTACGTTGCATTTTAAGAAAAATCAAATCTGTGTGGCAGGCTGGCAGCTTTCAATCGCTTTCGCTATAGGTGAACGTTTTTTGGGGTTTTAAATCTGATTGACGATGTAAATCTGGACAAAATTGCTATTTTCTGTTGTTTAAATTGTATTTCTGAATACATAAATTGATTCAACTTGATGAAAAAGTTAAAAACCCTGGAACAACCTCCAAAAGGTAAAACGTTTAGACTACTACTCTTAGTTAATTCAAAGAATTCAAAGAGACAACCTATGAAAAGCAATGAAATTTTCTAGCCAACCTACTAATATAACATTAGAAATGTAATAATTCAATATCTAGGGCTTAATAAGTGTTTTTATACTTAACATGGGGTTTGTCTACGTCTTAACATGCCCCTCCTCTTCAAACAAGTGTTTTCTTCAACACTTGAATAACCATGGGTGTTTCTGCATGAAAAACACATCTTCCCATGTTGCTTATTCCATTGGTAGGTTCTTCCATTTGACAAGGTACTCAGTGATTGTTCGATTTCACAAGTGCTTAATCCTTGTTTCAAGGGTTGTTTTTTGTTCTAGTATGATTTTCCCTTATTCATTAGTCTCTGGTAAAATAGTTTGGATTGGGATATTGTCACCCATTACCTTCTTTAAGAAAGAAGCATGGAAGACTTGATGTACACGTGAAGGTGGAGGCAACTCCAACTTGTAATCCATACTTCCAATCCTTTGCAACTCCTTATAGGGGCCATAACATTTGGGTGCTAATTTATTTTCCTTCTTTTCTTACTTGAGGGACATTTGTTTATATGGTTTTAGCCTAAAAAATACCCAATCTCCCACTTCAAATTCCATTTCATTGTGATGTTGATCTTCTTGTTGTTTCATCCTACTTTGTTCCATAACCAAGTTGTCCTTCAATAGTTTGAGAACCTCTTGTTGGTGCCCTATGTGGTCCTCCACTAGAACCTTTGCAGTCGCTTTAAAGAGTGGTGATGGATGGAGGATGATACCCATAAAGTACTAGAAATGGGGACATTATTGATGAAGTATGGAAGGATGTGTTGTACCACCATTCTACCAATGTAACGTACCAAATGTAATATATTGTGCATAAACAAGAATATTTATCAAATATCAATGGAACATCAAAATATTGAGAGAGAAATACCATAAATAATACGTTTATTCAAACACATCAATTTTCACTTGCCTCTTTGAGGAAGAAACCTCCAGCGAGATAGAGTTCTATTATAATAATTCTCAAGAAAAAACTTCTCATGACTCCTTATGTTATTTATACTAATTCTATATTTTGAAGAACATTCTAAAGGAAGATATTTCTAGAAGCAGAAGCTTATATTAGGTATTCTTACATTGACTTCTTCACATTTATTAAATAGACCTTATTAACTAATGTCGTCATTTATTACATGGAAAACATATCATTCTACCTATGTGAGGTGTTAGGGAGGTTAGGTCCCTAACATGCCCTCCCCCTTGAAGAACAACCTTGTCCTCAATGATTGAGATGAGGAAATTGTTGCAGAATGGTGGCCATCTCCCAGGTGGCATATTTTGGAGTTGTATCTTTCCATTGAACTAACACTTACTTGATGGTGTGCTAATGGAGACAATGCTAGCACTAGTCCAAGACTGCTTGTGGTTGCAACCAAATGGAACTCTCTTCATCTAAGTCAAGGAGACTGGTATGAGTTCGAAACTTACTTCCAATCACTTTCTTTAAGTAGGATACATGAAAAACAAGATGGATCGTATAATGGTTGGGCAGAGCTAACTGGTAGGCCACAAGCCCCACTCGCTTGAGAACTGTATAAGGAACATAAAATTTAGGAGAAAGTTTTTGGTAGTGTTTAGCTTTGAGTGTGGTTTTCTTATAAGGTTGCAGATGAAGAAACTCCTAGTACCCTTCAGCAAATTGACATTTTGAATGACCCTGATCTACTTATTGCTTCATGAAATTATGAGCCATGACCAAATTTTCTTTGAGGGTATAGAGAATGGCCTCGTGGACTGTAAGATTTTTTTCAACCTCCTGAACCTTCGAGACACCTGGGATGTATGAGAGAATTGACAGTGGATTTTGGAAGTAGACTACTTCAAAAGGAGACATGCACGTAGTTGTATGGTAAGATGTGTTGTACCACCATTAAAATAGGGGTAACCATTGATCCCACTGGTGTTTTCAATCTAATGAAAAACACCACAAATATTCTTCCAAACATTTGTTGACAACTTCAATTTGTCCATAAGTTTGGGGATGATAGGATGTGTTGAGATGTAATTGGGTTCCATGGAGCTTGAAAAAAGCTTTCCAAAAATTGTTGGTGAAAGTTGGATCTTGATCAAAGAGAAAAGAATGAGGCATGCCATGAAGTTTGAAAATATTATCCATGAAAATTTGAGCCACTGTGGATGCGGTGAATGGGTTTTGCAGAGCACAAAAATGAGCATATTTGGAAAGAAAATCGACTATCACCATGATGAATGACTTATTTCGTGATTTAGGTAATCCCACAATGAAATCCATAGAAATATCTCTCCAAATAGCAGGGGGAATCAGAAGCAGTTGGAGTGTGTGTAGCACACCCAACCCCTAAGTGTCCTTTTAAGGAATGGGGCATTATAATTTTTTCCTTTATCGACTATATCGAATCCTTTCTTTCAAAGATCCCTCGTCTTCTACGCATCAAGAGATTTCCATCAACAAAATTTTTTCTCAAAATTGAGCTCTAGAACGAAAGTTATAAGCTTCTGAAGTTTTTAGGTTTTCGACCTATATTCAAATTACACATGGAATCCACGTGACACCTCATCACACTTGCCCTTTGAAATGGTGACAATGTAGCATCAACATGGCATCTGTCTAAACTACCATGAGGAAATTCTGATCCACACACACTTATCATTGTTATTGCTCGGACTCTCTTCCATCACACTCAACACTTACCTCTGATGGATATGGTATCAAAGAATATTCCCTTTCAATACCATCTGTTCGACATTTGAAAGGTTCTGGAAATTTCACTGCTCTATGTTATCACTCCAAGAAACCCTTTGTGGTTGTAGACCAAAGGTGCTTGGTAACTTAAGAAATTTAATAATCAAAGTGTTTGGAACAATGGGATAATTGGGAAGGCTTTATAAAAGGACAACTTATTATGCATCTAAATAAACCAATGCTTTTAGAGACCAAATATCAGTTACAGTAATGAAATAAGGTGTGAAGAATACTATTCAATATAATCAGGTACACATAAATGTAGGTTCATACAAGATAGCAGAGATTCATTTAATTCACATTCATGAGCTACACAAGAAGATGACAGTTCTTAATAGCTAAGCTGAACTGAATCAAATTACAGAGTGGTGAACATATGAACAATACTGACATTGGTAACAAAAGAAGACTGTGATTCATATAACATAAAAGAGTCAAAGTACATAGCCAAAAAGTATCTAGGATTGAACCCTTCTTCAGACTAAATCCCTAGGCTTTATAGCCTTTACAAAGCAGTTTCAGATCCTAAAAAGATGGATCAATTATTCTAAAAACAGAAAGTAAAACAATATTTACAATAAAATAGGAAAAACCCTCAAGATGAGGTCAATCCATATCTAATGATCTCTAAGAGTAGTAGATTTTTGATGAAGTGTAGTTTAGCCTCCCAAGGCTGTTTGATTTGGTCCTCCAAAGATAAAATTCGAATTTGGTGAAGTGTGCAAAAACCCTGATTTTCTGCCTTTGAAAAAGATACCAAAAACTATTGAAACACCTCTTCTTTCCCTTATCCATAAAAAATAGTCATTGAATCAGACTTGATAATTCAACAACTATCCATTTGAAGAGGTTTCAAACCATTCAAACTCAAAAAATCCCGATCTAGGCAAAAATTCGGTCATTCTGGAAGTGACAGGCTTTCACCAGCTAATTTACCCAAAAATCCGCTCCTTAGATGGTGAAAAGTAGAGCTTTCACCAGCTAACTAGCAAAGTTCAAGACGAGTTAGCTGGTGAAAGCGCAGATTTTTTTAAAATCAAATTTATCAGTCGTGGAGAGTCTGTTTTACATGCTTGAATAGTCGATCGACATCTAGAAATCCTAAGCTTTCCAATGGTGTTTTCAAATCTGCATTTGGAGCTCAGGAAGGTAGTCAAAAGTTACTTGCAATATTAGGCATCATTCTTCAAAAAAATGCCAGTGCATTTTTTATCGCTAACATTGGCTCCAACTGGGATGGAGACCTCCCTGCGAGGTTTCCAAGAACTTGGCAGACCTTGTGCCTTTAGTATTGGGCATGGAGTTATTCAGCCTTTACAATTTATCATCTGGATTTGGAAATTCCATGTCGACTATTATAGAAATAGTACACTCATCAGGTGGATGACAAAGTACTCTAAAATCTTGTAATCGCTTTACACTGTTCCTGATATTTATCTTTTCAATCAGCTCCAACAGATTGTTTGTGCCCTGTAGCTGTAGCTATGACTGCTTCATCAACAATAAACTCTAAAGTTCCAACCTTTGTGTTTTTACCATCATAAAACTTGTCAAAGACTTCTACGATTTCACTCCTAGAAGCTACAACCCTCAGCCCCTCAGGCCTCTATCATTAATATTACAGAAGTGCTATCTTAAATAGAAAAATGTCACCAACAGATTATCCCTATCTACTAGGAAATAAAAATTAAAAATAATGCAAAAAATATGAGACAACTAAAATATTTCGAGTCCTCTGTCTCCATCAAATCTTTCATTTACAACTAACTCCATTTCCTCCTGAAATTTGCCGAGTCTTCTACCTGAAAATGTCTTCCTAAAAATATGAAATATCTCATGATATCTCCAATCTAACAGCAGGTGTCTTTGAAGGCTGGAAATTGACTGTTTCTATTGATGCTTTGTCACCTGTCTTCTTATCTTTGACTATCTTCAATCATTTTAATTGTCACTGATTATGTACCTGAAAATTTGGGATATATACTCGATTGTTCCTAGATCTTATGCCTTCAAGTCTGGAAGAGATTGACTTGAATTTCCCAAGCTGCTAAGTGACCCGCTACAACACTCTCATTCGATTGATGATGATTTATGATCATAACCAACAACCAAAAGTGAAATTTCAAAAGGTCTTACTCCACCGGATTGGGTAAATTCATGCATCATATTTGCTATCTCCCTTATGATTTGTGTAATGGCAATTGGTTCTTTGTGTAACATACAAAATTGATGTGCTTGCTTTGTTTCCACAGGATATTTGACCAGATCCGACAACCATTCAAGCATAATCAATCTAAAATGCTTCATATTGAAACCTTTCTTCAAGTTTCGGATAGATTTTTCCTCCTGCATTCTGTCCACTGGTTTTGACTCTCTACCATTGTCATCCAATGTTTAGTTTCTATGTTTTATCACAACATTGGAGTTCATCTTGATTCAATCTTATCCAAACAATCTCAAGCAATCACAAGATGATCTCTAACAGAACGACCTTCTACTGTGATGTGCTTCCATGTTATATTTTTGTCGATGTCTTATACACTACCCTGCATGAGTGAGTCTTGGATCTCGAGTTGTGTGGATGTTACCTCAACACCTGCCATTTCACTATGAGGGTCTAAACTCGAATGTTAACCTTTACTTGACACCGTAACCCTTCTGTAACAATAGGCGCTGGAGATTCTTTAATAATCTGTTGATGCCTTCTTTGTATGCTACAATCCTTCTCATATAGATGCACTAAATAGGAGTGCTCTCTCATGATCTCCTTGGGACACCTCGACATTTGGAAGCATTCAATACATAACCCTGACACCTCAAAAAACCTTCATTCGATGGATGACTTTAACATTTGTTTAATACTCAACCTTCTATTCCTTTGATAGCTTGTAGGCTCGTTCCTCCATATGACTTGATGCGTTATGTGATCAACTCATCTGTCTGCTTCAAATGAGAGATAATAATTCTGACCATTTACTTTAAAGAATAAACCATCTAGGCAGTTAGCTTATTACTTATTTGGCTGGACTCAAGCCATCCTCCTTACCGTCTGCTGCCACTGAGTTCTGAGAATGACCTGTCTGAGGTATTGGTTCTGGAAGTAAATGACGCAAGTGGGAGTCGAACCCTGGTCGATGCTTATATCAACGGAATACTCGCCCCGGGCATGCGCGGCCTCGATGGTTGCAGTACGTGAAACATCATATGAATGCCAACGTAGGTCATCAGTTTACCATATACAGAACAAAGATTTGAACTTCAAATAGAAATCAAATCACTTTGGGAGTGACAAACCCATGAATGCAGCTGTCAAACTCTGAACCTCTTCGTGGCTTCCTTCATGACACGATTTGCATGCAATTTGATGCTTTCATCTGTCAAAACAATTTATAACCAAACTATATTCAACAACAAACACATGCGTGGCCTTTGCATGTGGTCTCATACCTGCATAAATTTATCAACCCGTGGATGGACAGATCCCACATTTCACGCAAACCCAAATATTAGAATCTTTGCATATGGTGAGGTTTCATTTGGTAAAATCAAAGAGATTGAAATTGGTTTGATGTTGGGATTTGATGACTTGAAATGTGGACTCGATTATGAGTTGGCTTGGATTTGTGCAATGATTGTTCTTATAATTCCACATTTCGAGCAACCTCTCCGACACTTATTTTCATCTCTCAAGCACTTGGCAGTCTTTGCATAAAGAATTTCAGGTATTCTCCTAAATCCACCTTGGCATCCAGCTCGCTTTGCTATTGTACATGGTAAGATGCACTGAAGTACTTAAGTAGAGAGCCTTCCACCTCCCCATTTTGCAGCTGTGACAACAAAGCTTGTGCCTATATGATTTGCAGAAAGTTAAGGGAAAAAATCATTTGCATGTTTAGTTCAACCTGTTGCTAATGCAATGAGCTGAAAAGATGCCCCAATTTCTTTTACTGTTGAAACTTGCTCAAGACACTTGCACCAATGTTTTCTGAAGTCCAGATTCTCCCATGGGCCAAACACTAAACTACATAAGCAATCTTCAATATATAGTATATACACTGCAACAACAGGAAGATGACCTTCTCCATTCTTTGTTGGACGAAGACCACCAAGTACATTTGCAACACCTGCCATGAGATTACATGTAGCCAAATTTAGCAAGCAGGCTCTACGGCAATTTGCAATCAATTTTCATGAAGCACACCACCCACATCTTTCCTTTGGTGGTTCCATTGATTTCTTCTTATAACTTGGCCAACAAAATTTGAGAGGCCTTTGAAAACGTTTTTACTTGCTCTGAGATTGTTGCTGAAAGAGTCTTTTTAAAAGATGCCCTTCTAGTGACAAATTTGTTGTCTTCAACTGACCTGGATGCTAGATTAGCAACTGCAGATGCAGCAATATCACCTAGAACATAATAATTGATGTATTCATTTGGTTTGAAGCTTGCTTTACATACCAAACTGTTTGTATATAAATCAATCTTCACAACTGCTTTGCCAATATCATTAGTTTTCTTATGGACAACAAGCAAGTTCAATATACTTACATCCTCTTGGACCCCTGTTCTGTCACCAGTACCCTCTGCAAACCTATAGTCTTCTTGCATTTGCTTTGTTTATTCATGAAATCAACAATTGAAAAAGATCTAATTGCTTGTATGAGGAACTTATTCCTCTGCCTACTCCTACTGCTAACCAAACCTGAAATTTGGTCAAGTAAATGCAGATTTCCATAGCAACCAAGAAAGCAATTGACTTGCAACTTTATGCAAAGTTATAAACAACCAGATTGTAGGATTTGAAACATAATCTTTAAAATCAAACATACAATCAAAAAATCTGACCTCAACGATGGAAACAACTGGAATTTTATTACTGCAAATCATCTCCATATGAGTGGCAATCAGATCTGAAAATTCATACCAATCTGGGTGCTCAACGTCTGACAAAGAAACATGCATCATAAACTGTTGATCTAATTTTTTCTACTCTCTTTTACCATTACTGGTCTCAATGCTGAATACAGACTTCTCATCCTCTATCAGAGAGTCATATAAGAAGGATTGTTGATCTGAACCTTTCAGCTCATCTCCTTCCTCCTCATATCTACTGAGATCTTCTAGCCCTTGTAAACTAGAAAATTGAGAGCTGCCCTCAGCATCTACTATAGATTCAACACTTTCACTTATTGATTTGTCAATCTGCTCATCACCTTTCAAGTCTTCAAAGGGGACAATTCGATTTTCCTGACAACCTAAGACAATAGATGCATTCGGCACAATGTCAAAAGCACTTATACTATGGCTATTATTGTGAAGCTCATCAATGTCTTGGTCACAATGAGAAATATCCCCTATAACAACATACTCTTCATAATTTTCTGAATCTTTAGTTAAGAAGTTGAATTCTTGACAACATTCAAGAAATAGAAGGTTGGCTGAAAATATCTCTTTACAAAACAGATGAAAGGCATCATGAAACTCTACCAAAGAGTTGATACTGGAAATAGGAAGAGACCGATACCAATCACGAGCAATCCCCTCTAATGAAAAAAAGAAGAGTCGTATCTGAACATACTCATGCACAACTTGCAACCGATGAATGTAATCATGAAAGTCCAACAAATGTTCAGCTGGTACTTCACAATCTTCACCTCGAAATCTGGGAAGGCTATTTTCCCATTCATCTCTACTAGGCACTGGATTAGGGAAACCAACAATCTTTGAAAAATCGCAGAACGCGTACCTCTTATATAAGATCTTGTACATTTCATACCAGTGGGGTCGCCAACGGATTTCAGAACAATGGAGTCACCACCGAATCCATCCTTCATGGAGTCGCCCGATAGATAATTACAACCAAATGATGTCCAGACTTTGTCTATCATCAAAGCTGGATCTTTTCGTTTCCCAAGGAAGCCGAGCTTCAATCTCCTCTCCCCGACAACGATGCCAATTTGTTATCACTCCAAGAAACCCTTTGTGGTTGTAGACCAAAGGTGCTTGGTAACTTAAGAAATTTCATAATCAAAGTGTTTGGAACAATAGGATAACTGGGAAGGATTTATAAAAGGACAACTTATTATGCATCTAAATAAACCAGTGCTTTTAGAGACCAAATATCAGTTACGGTAATGAAATAAGGTGTGAAGAATACTATTCAAGATAACCAGGTACACGGACATGTAGGGTCATACAAGATAGCAGAGAATCATTTAATTCACATTCATGAGCTACACAAGAAGATGACAGTTCTTAATAGCTAAGCTGAACTGAATCAAATTACAGAGTGGTGAACATATGAACAATACTAACATTGGTAACAAAAGAGGACTGTGATTCATATAACATAAAAGAGTCAAAGTACATAGCCAAAAAGTATCTAGGATTGAACCCTTCTTCAAACTAAATCCCAAGGCTTTATAGCCTTTACAAAGTAGTTTCAGATCCTAAAAAGATGGATCAATTATTCTAAAAACAAAAAGTAAAACAATATTTACAATAAAATAGGAAAAACCCTCAAGATGAGGTCAATCCATATCTAATGATCTCTAAGAGTAGTAGATTGCTTATGAAGTGTAGTTTAGCCTCCCAAGGATATTTGATTTGGTCCTCCAAAGATAAAATTCGAATTTGGTGAAGTGTGCAAAAACCCTAATTTTCCGCCTTTGAAAAAGATACCAAAAACTATTGAAACACCTCTTCTTTCCCTTATCCATCAAAAATAGCCATTGAATCAGACTCGATAATTCAACAACTGTCCATTTGAAGAGGTTTCAAACCATTCAAACTCAAAAAATCCCAATCTGGGCAAAAATTTGGTCATTCTGGCAGTGACAGGCTTTCACCATCTAATTTACCCAAAAATCCGCTCCTTAGCTGGTGAAAAGCAGAGCTTTCACCAGCTAACTAGCAAAGTTCAAGACAAGTTAGCTGGTGAAAGCGCTGATTTTTTTTAAATCAAATTTCTCAGTCGTGGAGAGTCTGTTTTACATGCTTGAATAGTCGATCGACATCTAGAAATCTTAATCTTTCCAATGGTGTTTTCAAATCTGCATTTTGAGCTCAGGAAGGTAGTCAAAAGTTTTTTGCAAATTAGGCATCATTCTTCAAAAAATTGCTTGTGCATTTTTTATCGCTAACACTTTGAATGTGGGGTATCGAGGAATATTCCTTTCTCCTCGATGGACGACATAGATGCATGTCACAATATCCCAACTAATGGTTGAGATACATACGATGCCTAAGGTTTTCCCATCCAACAAGACCCTACTCAACTCGTCAACCATTCAAGGGATAACATATGTCACTCTAAGTAAACTTGGGTTTCCTTACAGGTAAGCCACGTCCTCCATGACTTTGACACGTTGCCTCTTAGCTCAGGTGAAACCTCTAACAGATCAAGGACTATTGTTGAATCTCCCTCATTCATAGATATATGGTCGAGATATTCCCTCCATCAGACTCACACTTAAATGATTCAAAAGAGTACTATGAATCCTTTAGATTCATACTTCGAAATATAGTTAACTCTGAGCCAGCTAGACTTTCATTCAATCTAGTCAACTAATCGACTGCTAACATGCATATTATCCGTGTCACTCCCGGTCAACACCTGACTAACTCTCTCTCTACCTACTAAGTGGGATTGTAATGATCAATGACTGAAGATTTATCTCTCCCGCTTCCATATATACATTCCACACTAGCTCAACTTTAGAGACTCTCGTTCGGGTTATTCTCACGACACACAAAATTTCCTTCTCAAAACCCCACTCTGAACGGTTCTTTTCAGAGTCTCTTGTTCAGAACCTTTTCCACTGCACTCGAGGGTTCTCTATGATGCTTTCACTCTGTAAACCCCACTAATTAATGGTCTTAATCTCTTCAGATCGACTGTTGTTGTTCTTTGCTGACTAAAATAGGGTTTTAAAGAGTCATATCCATTTATTTCGAGGACTTAGCCATTTTTTCAGTTTTGGAATACTTCAATCCTAACTTTCGAAGACTATAAATAAGTTCTACGATCATCACAAATTGTCAAAATTAAGGCTAAAACCTCACATGATTTGCAGGTTCTCCTCACAAGGGTAAATATAGAGTATTTGAGCAGGTAGCAATTCACCCTTTGTCATTTTCATGATTTAATAAGGTAATAATAACATTGCAACATCATTCATCTCACAGAAATTCAAAATTCCCATGGATTAAGTTCACGGACTTTCACTTAGATTCAAACAGATGCACATTCACAAAAATATTCCATTCATAAGAATTCAGATATATCATTCACACTTAGTTCAGTACAAGAAAAACTTATATGGTAAGAAATATTCCAATCCAATTGACAGAGAGAGGACACCTTTCCTCCCAACCTTAGGCCTTGTTGTAGAGTCACTTCCTCAATCACCCCACCACCGTGCCAAGCCATGATACCACCAAGGAAATTGACTTAGCAAGGTTTTGAGTCTACGATGATCCAGGAAGGTTACTATCCTTCCTCCTCTAACACAATAGAAGTTTCCACATCCCACTGAGCTTTGGGTATCTATAGGTTTATCAGGTGGTTTCTTAGTTGTATTTCATTTGCAAAAGGGAGTCCCTTCTCTGTTCAACAGTCCCTCGATGACCTCCCCTTACCAATGTCGATTGTTTTCTAGCAAGCACCAAGATGCAACCCACTATTGCTCTAGTTTGGGAATCCAGGACTTCTTTGTTCAGGGTGATCATCAACAACTCAGAAAATATTCCTATTTTCTTCCAAAAAGATATCCTTCTCTTTCTCAATCTACACATTCGCACCTCCATGCTCTCTCTTACTCGTCTTTGGGTCTTCTCTAAGGAATTCTTCTGTCCCTAGGTGCAATCTTTGTTGCGGGACCTCTCCTCTTATCCAATTACCCTTCTCTGTGTGTGATCCTCTTCCAATCTTCTTTTCCATCCCCTTGGGATATCTGCAACATCCTGCAGAAATAACCTACAGACATAACCTGTAGTCTTCCCTTCATAATATGAAGGGGAATTTTCGTGGTACATTCCTAGTCAGTTGTTCAATCGACCTTTCCCTCTCTATATGGACCAACTTTCACAGTCATTAACCACTCAACAACCTATGCGACCTTCTCTTAATGGTCACATGGTCTACTCATTAGTCTAGTACACTGGTAGGTGAAGTTGATATGTTTGCAAGCATAGATTATTTTGTTGTGCAAGCGTTGACGGGTGAAATTGACCACTCATCAACTAGAGGAGTGAATCTGGTCCGAGGTTGTCTAATTAACCCAAGCCGTTTGGATTAATTCACTCCGATGGGTTTAGCGGCTTCGTTGGCTGATCTAAGTCCTAAAGAAAGCGAAAAATATAACTAAAGGAAATACAATGACTTAATACATAACAATCGCTAATAAATATACATACATCTAATATATATCTGTAGTTTAACTAATTAATACTTATAAAATAATTCTAGTTATCATATGTACAATATATACAAATAATGAGTTTTAATCTAAACTCATAGAAAATCCAACATTTAATGATTATTCCATTGAAAGTAATAAAGAAAAATAAAATACTATTTATTTTTGAGTTTATTTCCTTAGATATAAACACTCATGAAATCAAACATAAAATTGCCTAATTAAACAGAACATGCTAGATAGTAGAAAATGTTTAATATAGAGAAAACTTTTATATTCAACAAGATGACGAAGTCAAGCAACAGGCTGACCTGTTATTTGCATCCAATGTCTGTTCACTGTTGATTTTCCAACCACTTTGATCTGACGAAGTAAACCTGCTACAGATGTCGGGATTGCTCCTAATAAATGAGGAATGATAAAGCTGGAGATTGAATCATAACAACAGAACATTGAATAGATACAATTACAGTAATCATATGATTTTCAAATTGCTACGATAGGATAAATCCTCCTGTGAGAACTTGCATGCAGACATTCAACATAAACTAGAGATGAATCTACTAATTCAAGTTGGACAGATATTCACTGTGTGTTTTATTCTGAAACAGGAAATATGGACAACATGTATAAATTAAATGATATCAACTCATAATAAACTATATCGACAAAAACAATCATAATCTATTATCGAAATTGGAATAAACATGACTTGAATGACAACATCATACAGAAAAGCTAAAGCTGTAACACATATCATATTCCATTCAAGTCTGTGATAAAAACGCCCATACTCTTGCCCTAGGCTCAGATGATCAAATGTTTACAAAATTATGTGTTTATATAGGTTTCAGGAAACATAATCATTTCATGTTGATAAGATCAAGTTTGTTTCAAAAATATGGGGGATGCAACCACCCTGATTTCACTGAATATCAAAAACTACCAACGGCCTAATCTATTTACTTAAAACACAAAGTTGATATGGATGGTAGATCCCAAAAAATGCCTCATATCTTCTTGGAAATCATGGGCTCCTTAATCATCTTGAAAACAAATGAAAATGAGAAGATTTCAGATATGTTTTCAATTATCAAAACAATCAATTCAAATTTTTCTTAGCTGCATACAGAATCTTGCGATTCTGCAGCTATTTATAATAGCAAATGCAATCTTGTTTTATTGAATAAACAAAACAGACTAATCTTAATAAGAAAAAATAGTTTATTCAATCAAATCTAATATCCTAAATTAAGAATGACACAATCATGCTATTAACTAAAAAAAATCATACTTCTGATGATGAAATCAAATCGAATCATGATGGTTGTAGTTGCTTCTACATTTTTTTTAAATATCACATGTCCTGTAGATGTATAACTTGCTGACAGACTGGTTGAATATCCTTCTGATTGATCAAGGGTTCACAGTAGGAGGCTGAGACACATGGCTGGACGGGTGAGAGGGGTGTTGTGGGATGCTAAGGCACAGGCATGGAGAGGTAACAAATGTTTCAACACTTGCAAACAAACCAAAACACTCACCTCAGCCACAAAGAAAATCTGAGATTTGACCTCTAAAGGACGAGCTATATCTATGGAACGATCTAATTTCTGGGGAAACTGCCCACTATGAAGGTAAAAGGGCTCATTTTGGTTCTGGGTTTTCAAGGGCTTGATCTAATTCAAAACCGTTTTCTCAGGATAACTCTCACAAAAACGTGTCTCTGGCAGGCAATTACAGGGTTAACTTAGGAACTCTTTAGTTACTTCCAATTGCACATCACCGATTTTTTCCCTACAGCTTTCAAAGGTTAAGGCAAACTCTTGGGTGACCTGAAGATTAAAACCCTTAAAATTTTCGATGAAAATATGCCAACCATTCCTTTCCAAAGCTTCCCTAGCATTATCATATGTGAGCAGGGTTTGGATGTTGTTTGGTTCGACCCTTACCACTGGAGCCATGCTGAACGGATGGGTGATCAACACAGAACACACAGGTAGGGTTTGCAAAAATGCAACAGAGCCATAGGCATGAGCCTTATCAATACAAGTTGTGATGATTCAAACAGTGGGAAAAGTATTCAATCAAAACGCGTGTGAAGAGTTTGTGGAACCTGAGACCATGCTAAGGTGTATTGACAATCCTGCATGTCGTATGCTACCTTGGTATGCTAGGACCAAAGTAATCTGAAAACCTAAGTGCATGCATCATATTTTGATTGCAAAGTTGGGTAAGTTTGCAACATCGAATAGCCAAATGTTTCATGAAAGAAAAATGATTTAAAATCAAACTAAAATCAATGAAAATCGAAATGGTGGGGGTCTTTCATTCATGCAACCAATGCTTTCTCTTAGGCATACTTAGAACCAAAAGGATCACAAACAAGGAGAGAAACATGCTCCTAACAAAAATTCACAATTCTATAATAAACCATAAGAGCAATTTTTCTTTAAAAACATAATGGTAATACTGGTCACAAGTTTTCATGCTTACAGTCATGAAAACAAAGTTTGAAAAGACAATAGGGAGAAGCGAAGATTTGCAACTGTAATCTTCATTACCCTTCATGAAGGGTAATGAAATTTCATGACCCTGTGTAGGCAGCTATGTAGATTAAAAAATAACAATTGTAATATTGTTGCCAACAATGGCGACACGCTGGGGGAAGCAGTTATCTTTGTAATACGAATGAATTTAGGTTAGAGAAATCTGAAAGACTTCAAATCGAAGAACAACTGCAAGGTTACTTGAACATCTTTTAAAAAAAACAAGATGCAGCCTAATTTCAGATACCTTTCGTTTAAAAGAATGTGTTGGATTACTGAGAGGGGGGGTGAATAAGTAATAGAGAAATTTAATCCCTTTTATCCATATAATCCAAGTGCTATATCAATGAAGCATTATTATCCAATAACTGCAGAGTAAATAAGCAATGAACAAATGAACAATCATACACATACACAGTACACCAGTGTTTTACGTG
>ML778562.1:1326822-1364711 GCA_009831015.1 Picea engelmannii | reverse complement strand
TGAAACCGAGGAATCGACTTTCAGACAAAAGACACCTTCAACCAGCCTACAATTTCAGAGAAGGACAACAATAGATGTTCCGACAGCCTTTGACAACTATTTTTGAGATGAAGCATTATGTTTCTCTTTGCCTGAGCTAGACTGTAATACAAGGATGTTCGACTCAAAAGGACCGATGAACTAAAATGAAAACAAAACAAAACAACAAAGAAAAATTGGAAAGAAAAGAAATCCAAACAAAAAATATATGTAAAGAAGGTGTATCTAAAAACATTATGCAAAAATCCCTTGGGAGATTGAAAGAAAATAGAAAAATCATGTTTGATGTGAAAGCAGTCCTACTCGTGGTACCTTGGGTCAGGGTTGAATTTACGATTCAGATCTCTTTATTCTCCAATTAAAATTTTCATGACGATACTGCATTTTTTGAAAATAAATATTCAACAAAAAGCAAAGAGAAAAGGATCAAGAGGACTTCCCTGACAACAATCGTATTATGGTTCTCGTGGTGCGCCCACTTGCGCTCATGACTGCATTATTACAAAGAGAAATAGTGAGGAATAAAACTGAAAGAAACCTATTCCTAACCCTACCCTAACTACTAAACAAATCAGAATACTACGTGAAGTCATTCTTCCAATGTAGCCATCGGAGTAACTCCAATCCTGCAATGGAAACAAAATCAAACATTACTAATAAGAATGGTAATATATCAAAAAATGATAGAAACATATCACACTTACCTTCATAATCATCATCTAAAAACAAAGTAAGCATGATCTTACCATTCCCTTGAATATTCTTGTTGTACGAATCCTCCAGCCATTGTGCAATCTTGTCGTGATAAGGGTCATAATGGCATGGGCGAGTGTAAGTAAGTTTAAATTTTTTTTCAAGATTATGAGGAAATGAAATAACCATCAGCCAAGGCTGAAATGCCCCATCCTCCTGACAATTCTCTAAGTGTTCATTAATTTCTTCACATGGAGGATCTAAAAGAAATATGTCACACCTACTTCCAAGATACTTAGGTAAAAAGAAAGAAAGCATAACTTTATCTTTATTATGAAATTTTTTTATATATGAATATTCAAGCCATCCTAAGATTTTGTCACAAAAATGAGGATGCAAGCCATGACTTTGATGAGATGAATATATCAATGGGGAAATCATCATAAGAGGATTCGTGACATCAATTAGATCATTGGTTTGAATGTTTTCTTTGATGAGATTGATCATTTCAAAATTAATATTTTTAGCCTATATTTAACATAAAAATTTAATATTAATAACATTAACCTAAATTTAGCCTTTTTAACCCTAGATTGCTAGTGTGCCACCTCACTAAATGAACCTTAATTTAACCTATAATTAACATTAAATTTAATATTAATAATATTAACACCATGTGACTGACCCTAAATTTAGCCTATATTTAACATAAAATTTAATAATAATAACATTAACCTAAATTTAGCCTATTTTTAACCCTAGATTGCTAGTGATGCTTAGTTAAATTAATATTAACATTATTGACATCCTCAAACCTAGGGCTTCACTTAGTTGACCACTAATATAACAATAATAACATTAATGCTACCTCACTAAATTAACCTTAATTTAACCTTTATTAACATTAAATTAATATTAAAATTAATATTAATAATAGGGTTAACCCTAAATTTAGCCTATTCTTAACACAAAATTTAATTAACACCGTCGGGTTATCATTTTAATTCATTAATTAAATACCTATTTTGAAAAACCTCCCCAAACCTAGGGTTCACTTAGCCGACCTTAGTTTTCCACCCTCCTCGTCACTATTTATTAAGGGCTCCTCTCTTATTTTTCCTCAGGATTTTTTGTCCTGAAGATGGATCCTGTTGTGGATCCGAAACGTCGACGACAAGCTATCAATAGCACTGTGGTTCTTCCGACAAATTCTGAACAAACATTAATATTCGAGCTAATCAAAGAACGAATATGCAAAGTAGAATGTTTGATCTCCATAAGATATAGTGCATTGTCTTTTTCAACAATAAATTGTGTAAAATCATCTCGCAACACGTCCTTTTCCCATATGAGTGATGAAAGTGAACAAGCATCAAATCCAACTTTATCAATGTTAGGTTTGGAATTGATTTCACCAAAATTTAGCATATTGAAAGGATATGATTGTGGCGGAAAAGAGTAGGATGTTGTAGGTAAGATGTCAAGTCCAACAGAGTCTAGGAAGAGATCAGGATATAAAAAATAAAAGAAATCAGAAATAAGCACATGAAAAGAATCTCTTGAACTACGATAATTAACAATGGTATTCTCAAGACATTTCTCTTTACTTTCTTTAAAACTCTTACTCTGTTTTGGTGACGAATTCCTCAACATAATATGATCATCTGGATTTGCCTTCTGTGTGATAGATAATTCAAAATTTATGTGACAAACGTCTAGTCTTTCCTGTGGATAAAGTACATTTTGAGGATGAAGATTTAAAGTTTCTTCTTCTAGTTGTGTATCTTCTTCTCTAATCAGTTTCATAGGAGTATTAGAACGTTCAAGATGATTTTCGTCGCTTAAGTGTTCTTCAATGACTGATTTTAAATATTGATTAGAGCATGAGTTACAAGAATGAGGATATTCACCTTGAGCCAGAAACAAATCTTCTTCCATACTAGTCGAAGACTAAAAATACAATGATTCAGAGGAAAAACTAATTTGGTTGTCATTAAGAACCTGGTCAATAGATTATACCTCCCTATCTTGTTCCACATTGTCGGAAGGATTCTTCTCATCTTGCGAAGAAAATTGTTCTTGCAGTTGAGTGATAGGATTTGCAATTGGTTCTTCGTTAGTGATTGAATATGGCTGGATGGAAGGGATGCAAGCATCATAGAAGAGATTTAATGCAAATGACATGTCATCGAGATTAAATTTACAGAGGATATGATAGACTCTTGTCAAAAAGTCTTCCGAAGATGAATCGTCATTGATTAGCGAAGTATGGAATTCTTCACATAATTGATCGAAATCATAAATTTCAAAAGCATCTAAAAATTCATCTACAAATTGAAACCAATAAAAAATGTGACATGCTGGAAAGGATTCAAACCAATGTTTAATCCGACCTCTAAAAGTAAAAGCGAACAGTCTGCATAAAACTCTTAAATCTAAGATTTCATGTTTGATGCGTTTGCACCAAAACTTGTTAAGGTGGTCTTTAGCAGATGTATTGCCTCCACCATCAAAGGTGAGTTTGGACAAGCGAGAGACTATCTCATTGGGAACATCGGGTAATGAGAAAATGAAAGCATGTTCCAACACAGTAATTTGGGGAGCCATGGGGGAATTGAATACATTTAAAATAAAGGCTCCTACAAGGCCATCTTGTCAGTCGGCCCTCCTTCTAGCGCCATTTGTTGACGGGCGAAATTGACCGCTCGTCAATTAGAGGAGTGAATCCGGTTCTGGGTTGTCTAATTAACCCAAGCCATTTGGATTAATTCACTCCGACGGGTTTAGCGGCTCCGTTGGCCGATCTAAGTCCTAAAGAAAGTGAAAAATATAACTAAAGGAAATACAATAACTTAATAAATAACAATCGCTAATAAATATACATACATCTAATATATATCTGCAGTTTAACTAATTAATACTTATAAAATAATTCTAGTTATCATATGTACAATATATACAAATAATGAGTTTTTAATCTAAACTCATAGAAAATCCAACATTTAATGATTATTCCGTTGAAAGTAATAAAGAAAAATAAAATACTATTTATTTTTGAGTTTATTTCCTTAGATATAAACACTCATGAAATCAAACATAAAACTACCTAATTAAACAGAACATGCTAGATAGTAGAAAATGTTTTATATAGAGAAAAATTTTATATTCAACAAGCTGGCGAAGTCAAGCAACAGGCTGACCTATTATTTGCATCCAATGTCTGTTCACTGTTGAATTTCCAGCCACTTTGATCTGACGAAGTAAACCTGCTACAGATGCTGGGACTGCTCCTAATAAATGACGAACGATAATGCTGGAGATTGAATCATAACAAAAGAACATTGAATAGAAGCAATTACAATAATCATATGATTTGCAAATTGCTGCGATAGGATAAATCCTCTTGTGAGAACTTGCATGCGGACATTCAACATAAACGAGAGATGAATCTACTAATTCAAGTTGGACAGATAATCACTGTGGGTTTTATTTTGAAACAGGAAATATGGACAGCATGTATAAATTAAATGATATCAACTCGTAATAAACTATGTCGACAAAAGAAATCATAATCTATTATCGAAATTGGAATAAACATGACTTGAATGACAACATCATACAGAAAATCTAAAGCTGTAACACATATCATATTCCATTCAAGTCAGTGATAAAAACGCACATACTCTTTCCCCAGGCTCAGATGATCGAATGTTTACAAAATGATGTGTTTATATAGGTTTTAGGAAACATAACTGTTTCCTGTTGATAAGATCAAGTTTGTTTCAAAAATATGGGGGACGCAACCACCCTGATTTCACTAAATATCAAAAACTACCAACAGCCTAATCTATTTACTTAAAACACAAAGTTGATATGGCTGGGAGATCCCAAAAAGTGCCTCATATCTTCTTGGAAATCATGGGCTCCTTAATCATCCTGAAAACACATGAAAATGAGAATATTTCAGATATGTTTTCAATTATCAGAACAATCAATTCGAATTTTTCTTAACTGCATACAGAATCTTGTGATTCTGTAGCTAGTTATAATAGCAAATGCAATCTTATTTTATTGAATAAAAAAAACAGATTAATCTTAATAAGAAAAAATAGTTTATTCAATCAAATCTAATATCCTAACTTAAGAATGACACAATCATGCTATTAAATAAAAAAAATCATACCTCTAATCATGAAATCAAATCGAATCATGATGGTTGTAGCTGCTTCTACGTTTTTTTAAATATCACATGTCCTGTAGATGTATAACTTGCTGACAGACTGGTTGAATATCCTTTGGATTGATCAAGGGTTCACAGTAGGAGTCTGAGACACATGGATGGACGGGTGAGAGGGGTGTTGTGGGATGCTAAGGCACAGGCCTGGAGAGGTAACAAACGTTTCAACACTTGCAAACTGACCAAAACGCTCACCTCAGCCACAAAGAAAATATGAGATTTGACCTCTAAAGGATGAGCTATATCTCTGGAACGATCCAATTTCCGGGGAAGCTACCCTCAATGAAGGTAAAAGGGCTCATTTCGGTTCTGGGTTTTCAAGGGATTGATCTAATTCAAAACCGTTTTCTCAGAATAGCTCTCGTAAAAACGTGTCTCTGGCAGGAAATTACGGGGTTAACTTAGGAACTCTTCAGTTACTTCCAATTGCACATCTCTGATTTTTTCCCTACAGGCATCAAAGGTTAAGGAAAACTCTTGGGCGACCTGAAGATTAAAACCCTTAAACTTTTCGATGAAAATATGCCAACCATTCATTTCCAAAGCTTCCCTAGCATTATCATATGAGAGCAGGGTTTGGACGTCGTTTAGTTCAACCCTTACCACTGGAGCCATGCTGAACGGATGGGTGATCAACACAGAACACACGGGTAGGGTTTGCAAAAATGCAACAGAGCCATAGCCCTAAGCCTTATCAATACAAGATGTGATGATTCAAACGATGGGCAAAGTATTCAATCAAAATGCGTGTGAAGAGTTTGTGGAACCCGAGACCATGCTAAGGTGTAATGACAATCCTGCATGTCGTATGCTACCTTGGTATGCTAGGACCAAAGTACTCTGAAAACCTAAGTGCACGCATCATATTTTTATTGCAAAGTTGGTTAAGTTTGCAGCATCGAATAGCCAAATGTTTCATGAAAGAAAAATGATTTAAAATTAAACTAAAATCAATGAAAATCGAAATGGTGGGGGTCTTTCATTCATGCAACCAATGCTTTCTCTTAGGCATACTTAGAACCAAAAGGATCACAAACAAGGAGAGAAACATGCTCATAGCAAAAAGTCACAATTCTATAATAAATCATAAGAGCAATTTGTCTTTAAAAACATAATGGTAATCCCGGTCACAAGTTTTCATGCTTACAATCATGAAAACAAAGTTTGGAAATACAATAGGGAGAAGCAACGATTTGCAACTATAATCTTCATTACCCTTCATGAAGGGTAATGAAATTTCATGACCTTGTGTAGGCAGCTATGTAGATTAAAAAATAACAATTGTAATATTGCTGCCAACAACAAGCTTCTTATTTTTTTCACTAATGCATCTCAGCTCCACTTCAGTCAACCATTCCATAAGTCCCTCTACCTCATCAATTTCCTCTAGTGTATCATGGATAGTACTTATCAAGGTTGTTCCCTCTCATTCAACAGATTTTTGTTTATATTAGATAAAAACACAATTACATGCCTCATAATATTAACATATGAAGTCTGTGCATAATTACAATCTTGGGAGAAAATAAGGTGTTACATTGCCCTCCCCATTAAAGAAACATTGTCCTCGATGTTTAAAACACCATGTATTTACAATTATATAGTAAAATAAAATGGGTATCCCAATTTCATGTCATCTTCTAGCTCCCATGTAGCTTCATCTACTCCAAAGTGCTTCCATTACACCTTGACCTACACAATGGCTCAGTTCTAGAGCATTGTTTCTTTCTTTTTTAGTATGCACTGAGGTTCCAACTGGAATTCTCCCTCTGTTTCCACCTGTATTATTGTCCATTCAATAACATTATTAGAATCATGGACATATTTATTTAACAAAGACACATGTAATACATTATGTTCTCTAATAGTAGGTGGCAAAGAAAGTGTGTATGCTACTGGTCCTATTCTCTCTAATATTTCAAATGGTCCACAATATCGGGGAAACAACTTCACACACATCCCCATTTTCATGTTTCTTCTCTTGGGTTTCACCCGAAGATATGCACAGTCTCATACTTTAAACTCTCTGGGGGTTCTCTTGCTATCATCATAACTCTTATGTTTATGCTTGGAAATTTCCAGGTTATGCGTTATCTTAACTATGGCATGTTCCATTTCCTTCAGTAATTCAGGTCCGAGTATAATGTTTTCCACTGGACTATCCCAACTAGTCGAAACTATGCACTTCTTGCTATACAAAGTCTTGAACGGTCTCATCTTCAATGATTCTTGATAGCCATTGTCGTATGTGAATTCTACCAAAGGTAGATATTCTTCCCACTACTTGGATCGATGCATCACATGCACTCGTAGCATATCTTCTAACACTATGTTCACCCTTTCGGTCTAACCATCTATTTGAGGATGGTAGGTCATGCTAAATGTAAACTGTGTTTCTAGACTTGCAAATAAGCTTCTCTAGAAATTCGAGGTGGACTTAGCATTTTTTTTTATATTATTATTTTAGGTAGACCATGCAACCTAGATATCTCTTTCATAAAAACATTAGCAACGTCTATGGATTTAAAAGTATAATTTGTGGGAATAAAATGAAATTCCTTGCTCAACGTATCCACTACAACCATGATTGCATCATGTTGTTTGATTGTCTTTGGTAACCCCTTGATAAAATCCGTGGAAATCACTTCCCATTTCCATTTCGGTATCTGTATGGGTTGCAACAATCCCATAGGGTGTTGATGCTTGACCTTAACCTATTGTGTTGGCACTTGGTTATGGAAGGGAGCGAAGATCAAGGAAGAAAAGGAAAAATGTGAATTGCGTGGAAGACACGGTGACTGTTACTGGGTTGAAGTGAGAAAAAGAGTAGAAAAGACAGAGCGAAGCCTGAGAAAGCAAGTCGTTGGACAAGGATATCGAGGATGATAGATCAACAAGGAAGAAGGATCGTGGACAACTCAACAAGTGGAAAAAGGCACTGTTAGATGCTTTGGAGCACCACATGAGAAGGAAGGAAAGACAGGCTGGCGAAACCCTGAAAATGCGGGTCAAGTTGACCTAGGGTTTAGACACCTAGGGTTTTGGTATATAGGGTTTTGACACCTAGGATTCGGCCTAAGTATGTCAGTGAGCTATTGTAATGTATAAATAAAGGTCAAGAGGACCTGGGTTGGGTTGTTGTTTTCATTATTACTAGTCTTGATCTAGTTGTTGTTGTTATTTTAGGGAAGTGCTAAGTGTGAGAGCTTTCTGGTATTGTAAGATGTTTAGTTGGGTGTGAAGATCAACCCTGCAGCTAGGTGCACAGGAAGGGGGAGAGATAGAGAGAAGAGAGAGATATGTTGTTAATAACGCAGATCAAAACTATATTCTTTCATCTTAATATCTTATAAAGCATAGTTCTGTGGATGTAGTCATAGAGAGAGGGTGAACCACATATATATGTCTTGTGTGTGTGATTGATGCTGTGTTATTTTTCCTTGATATATTGTTATTGCATTATTGTGATAGATTTGATAGGTGTATGGAGTAGATATAAGATGATAAGTGATATATGCATGTTGTATTGTTCTGGTAGTGGATCCAATTGATATTCCCCTTGGTTGTAGACACTTTTTTCCTGCAACCCCCCCATAGCTGCTTCGGGTGAGACTGCATATTCTTTGCAGGTGTAGCTGAAAGGTCCAGTAGTTAGGGTGTGTTGGTGCGTTCTTGGATCTGAACCCTGGGTCTCCCCCTGTGCCAACAAATGGTTCCATTTCTGGGACAAGAATCTTCTTGAGGGAATGTCAAGGTGGTTCCCATCAAAGAAAAAGATTCAAAAGTGGATAGAGGATCAAGAAAAGGACTTTGCTGAAGCCCATAACAAGAACCCTAATCTTAGTGTAGAGGATTGGTTGGAGAAATATATCTTTACTGATATACACAAGATATTCTTTGGAGGAATCCATCGGGAACTATATGAGTGGTTAGCCAGGTTGGCAGATACCCAATTTGAGGTTAGATCTAGACCTCCTGTAGTTTGGACGTCGACGTTGATCAAGAAGGTCAAGAGATTTGATAACGTTGTGTCAAGAGTAGTGGATCATTGGTTAGATAACACCATTGGAGGCTACATCACTAAGTTTGTTGCTGATAGAGTAGAGTCGTATAGCCAAGGTGAGAGATATTTTTTCAAGGAACCTAGAGGTAAATTTTTACACTTTCTGAAGTTGAGAATCAAGATGTTGTTGCATGAGAAGAACATCTTGAAGATACAGTAGATTGGTCGAATCTGAGAAGGCTAATTTTCAAAAATTCATACAGCGACAACAACACAGAGGCTGGACATACGCACAGTGGGAGATTGTTCAGAGAAGTTCATCTTGTGAACCTGTTCAAGAAGAAATATGGAGATGAGGGTTTATATAGTGGAGAAGAATCAGATCTGATCGACGAAGAGCATTTAGAACCCTCTAGGGAAGAGGAAGAGGAAGTCGAAGAACTTCATCGAGACGAGCTAGAAACTTCAGGAACTGTGCAGAATGTTGAATTAAGTTATATTATCCCTCTTGTTGATTCAATAGTATTAAGAAATTAGAGTAATCCAAACCACCAGAGTGTCTAGAGCACTGTCACTAGTAGTCCACCACATACTCAGTCAGGGACCCTAGGAAGATCTATGGAAGATGAGATGAGACTCCCTATATTTAGGGGAGACAGATCTGAAGATCCTGACCAGCACTGGTTCCTATGTGAAGTCATATGGAACATTAAGAATGTCACCGATGAAGTAGTGAAAAGAAACCAGTTTAGTACTACCCTAAGAGATCGCGCACTAAGCTGGTACGTGAAGCTTGTCCAAGGACTTATGCATCCTAAGCCAATGAATGAGATCAAGAATGCACTAATTGCATAATTTAAGAAACCTAAGACGGAGTCCCAATGTATTACATAACTGAAGGAAATCAAGAAGAAGGTAGTTGAGCAAGTTTGGGAGTTCGATCGGAGATTCAAGACCCTAACAGGATGATTTACTTTTCAGATTCCAGATGAGAAAAACAAGGAATGGTTCATTGTTTCCCTCTTACCACACATCAGAGTTCTTGTGATGCAATAGAAGATTGCTTCATAGGATGAGGTGCTGGAGATCTCTATGAAGTTAGAATCAACCCCTATGGGAGAATCTAACTCAGGTATGAGTCATATCTTGAGTCAGTTGACTAGTTTATTTTTTCCAGGATACTTGGCAAGGGGCTGTTAGAAAGCTTGCACTACTTGCAGCTACTGCAACTCCTTCAAGCATGTTATTGAAGAATGTCCAACACTTCTAGCTAAAATTCAAGAGAAACGAGGACCTCAGCAGAACCCGTAGATATAGTTGATCAAAGTTGAACCTCGCGGAGAAGACCCTAGAGTCGTTGTTATTACTAGAGGAAGTGTTGTTACAGGAGATGACAGAATGACCCAAGGGAAGACTACAGAAGATTCAGGAATTAGGAAAGCTGCAGAGAAGACCCAAAACTTTGATGCAAAGAAAGAAAGACAAATATTTGAGGAAGAAAGAAAAGAGTTCAAAGGAGACCGAGGTTCTTCATAAAAAACAAGACCAGAAGTAAGAGAGTATGGAATGCCTCACAAATTTGATCAGTCTGCTTCGCCAAAAGAAGAAAAAGAGGTAAGCAAGCTCATGTAATTTCTATATAATTGTGTTAAGTTGATTCAGGATGAGAGCATTGTCCAAGAACTACAAAATTTAATCAGACAATATGAGCTAGGAAAGATACACCCCTTACTGAATAGGGCAGTACACTAAATCGGTAAGAAGAGAAGGACCAATAAGGAATTACATTTGAATTCTCAAATAGGTGAATATGATATAGATTATGTAGTCCTCGACTTTGGGTCAGAGGTCAATGTCATGACGAAGAAAACTTGGGCATTGATGGGAAAAACAAATTTGATCTATTCCCCTATCAGTCTTAGGATGGCCAATCATCAAGCTGTAAGTCCATTTGGCAGACTAGAACGTGTCCCTATGGACATTGATGGAGTAAGAACATTTGCAGATTTTGAGGTAATTGAGATAGTTGATGACAACTTCCCCTATCATGCATTGTTAGGAATTGATTGGGCCTTCAATAATTCCATTGTCGTTGATTTAAAGAAGAGACTTATGAATTTTGAAAAAGATGGTCTTAGGGTCATTGCACCCTTAGATCTAGATGAAGGTCAGCGGTACACAGAGCCCATTAGAGAAGAAGACGGTGCATATGAAATGGAAAATATATACAAATTAACATCTAGACAATAGGATTACATTAATCCTATGGCCAATGGAAACTTAAGCTGGTGAAGTGACAACGTATGCTCATGAGAATCAGAAGAAGAACTGGAGAATTCGAAGAATAAAATGTATGAAGTATCTACAAGAATATGTGCTAGACTAACTAGAGAAGTTCACTGGATTGACGCAACAGTAAGTAACTTACCCACCTTTGATGGCCTAAATACTTTAGAAACCTTCTTGTCGTACTTTGAAGAGAGTGTACCAATTCAAAAAAGACTGTTGGCGATGGATGAGGCCCTAAGAGAAACCCCAACAAGATGGTGGAGGGGCACACAAAAGTAACATTACAGATTGGGTACAGTGTCATACCTTGATGACAACGAAGTTCTCAACACAAGTAGAAGGCTGTGAAGTTTGATACACAGGTCAAAGTTGCCCAAAGGACCATGTGCAAAGCTATGAGGAAGCCTGGAGAAACGTTCCTCAAGAACAATGGGTACACAAATTCATCAACACACTGGACACGACACCTATCAACTGGTAACTTCAAGCAGAGTTGTGCCTCATCACTATAGATTGGAAAGGTATGACTCAGAATTTTGTAACCACCTTCTTATTTGAAATTCAATATCCTTCAGTAGATCAAGCACTATAGATTTTCAGACATAAAGTATTTGAGGAGGCCTCTAGCCTCCCTTTAGAGCAAGATGAGAACGAATGGACTATGCCTCTACAAAAAATGCAAGGATGTTACAACATCAATACTGATGAAGACGATGATCCGAGGAAGGTGAACATCACAGAAACAAAAGGCTAGAGAGATGTGGAAGGACTGAGAGTTGAGTTACCATTCATTGGACAACCAATCAAGATTAAGAAGGTCAATATTGGAATAGAAAATACCATGAAGCTTGCTAATGTCGGAGATTATTGGGATGCTGCTACCATTGACAAGATTATAGAACTACTACACAAATATCATGACTTGTTTCCAACCAAGTTCACTGATATGAAGGGAATTAAAGGGCCTATGGGCGAGATGAGGATTCTTTTAAAGCCAGATGCAAGACTAGTCAAACAGAGACCTTACAAGTTGAACCCTAAATATAAGGAGAAAGTGAACATTGAGCTCGACAGAATGTTGGAAGCAGGGATTATAGAACCTATGAAAGAATTAGAATGGATTAGCCCTATGGTGGTGCAAGACAAGAATATGGGAGAGATCAGGATATGCGTAGATCTCAGGAAGTTGAATGATGCTTGTTTGCATGACCCCTTACCTACACCATCTACTAATGAAGTGTTAGATAATGTGGGAGGCCAGGAAGTATATTATTTTACAGATGGATTTTCAGGATACCATTAGATCCAAATTGCCAAGGAAGATCACCACAAGACCACATTTGAAACAGAATGGGGGTCTTATCAGTATACAGTGATGCCATTTGGATTAAAGAATGCCCGAACCATATTTTCCAAGGTGGTGGTAGAAGAATTCAAGGAGTTTTTGCATAAATTTCTAGAAGCCTACATTGATGATTGGACTATTTTTAGTTTATTAAAGAATCATATTGAATGTCTAAGGCTAATGTTGGAAAAATGTAGGGAGTGTCAAATTTATTTGAATATGAAGAAGTATCTTCTTCTCACCATTTGGAGTGTTTTTAGGTCATATTGTATGCAAGCAGGGATTGTTGGTTGATCCATCTAAAATTGCCATTATAGTTTATTTGCCACCTCCTACTTCAGTCAAACAGCTACACATTGCAATGGGACACACAAAATATTATAGGAAGTTCATCAAAGGATATGCTCAGATCACAACCCCTATGGAGAATTTGTTGAAGAAAGATTGTCAATTTAGTTGGACAACAGAATGCCAACAGAGCTTTGATACACTGAAACAAAAAATGGTTATTGCGCCTATTCTGGTGTTTCCAGATTAGAGTAAGGAGTTTCATGTGCATGTCGATGCATATTCTATTTCCTTAGGAGCAGTGTTAGCACAACCTGGTGAAGGAGAGATTGATCATCCATTAGATTTTGCTAGCAGGAAGCTATCAACTGCAGAGCTCAACTACACCACCACTGAGTGAGAAGCGTTAGCCATGGTATATGCATTGTAGAATTTTCGCCACTACTTGTTGGGGGGACACTTTAAAATGTTCATTGATCACTTTGCACTGAAATACCTAGTCAACAAGCCAATGCTGGGGGGAAGAATATGAAAATGGATTATGCTATTTCAAGAATATGACTTTGAGATCATAGTCAATCCAAGAAGAATGAACAAAGGTCATGATCACTTGTCAAGGTTGGAACATGGAGAATATCCTACTAGTTTGTAGGACACACTACCAGATGCACAACTGCTAACCATTAGAAATCTTGATGACCACTTCACATAAATAGTCCAGTTCCTGTCAACAGGAATGGAACCTATTGAATATACAATTCCTCAGAAGAAACAACTAGTTGTGTGCGTTTTAGACTTCTCACTTATAGTGGGACATCTATACAATATGGAACCTGATGAGATATTAATAAGATGTTTTATGGAGGGAGAACGACCATTGATCCTCGCAGAAGCTCATGAAGGCATCGCAGGAGGACATTACACAGGGAAAGCAATTGTGCAAAAGGTTTTGAGAGATGGCCTTTGGTGGCCTACCTTACATAGAGATGCTAAAAACTATCCCAGAGCCTACGATGTATGCCAAAGAGATGGAAAACCTTCCTAAAGGGATGAAATTCCATTAGCACCACAGTTGACCCTACAAGCATTTGAGAAATGGGCCATTGATTTCGTGGAACCTTTAAACCCACCAGGAAAGCGCACAGGAGCAAGGTACCTCATCAATGCGACAGAATAATTGACCAGATGGGTTGAAGCAAGAGAAGTTAAGGACTGTAGTGTAACCACAGCTGCGCGCTTCATATTTGATGACATCGTAACCAGGTTTGGATTCCCCAAGATCCTTATGAGTGATCAAGGCACACATTTCATAAATAAGACTATTGAAGCCCTGACTGAGGAATTTGTAGTCTGCCATCAGAAGAGCACACCTTACCATCCACAAGCAAATGGGACAGTGGAAGCGTTCAATAAGATCTTGGAGACAACACTAACCAAGATTTGCAGTATGAATAAGGATGACTAGGATTTAAGAGTACCAACAGTACTTTGGGCCTATAGAACCACTTGCAAGAAGTTAACAATGCAGACCCCCTTCAAGTTGGTTTATGGTCTCGACGTTGTTGTTCCAATGGAATACTTGGTGCCAAGCTTAAGAATTGTTGCCTTTACAGATATGGATGACACTGGTGTTGTTCAAGTGAGGCTTTCACAGTTGGTCGAATTGGAAGAAGACAAATTTGTTGCAGGATTACATCAACAAGTATAGAAGGAAAGAGAGAAGGCCTACCATGACATGCACATCAAGAAGAAGGCATTTAAACAAGGTGATTCGATATTGGTATACGACAGTAAGTTCATGAAGAATCCTGGGAAGTTCATAATGCATTGGCTCAGACCATATGAGGTCACTCATGTTACAGAAGGAGGAGTTTCACAGTTGAAGACTTTAAAGGGAGAATGGAAGGAAGGATTAGTGAATGGGAGCCGACTAAAGTTGTACTATCACAACCAGTTGCCTCGCATCTCTCAATAGAAGCATAAGGAAAAGGATCTAGGTACCAGGTGCAATTGAAATAGGGTACCAGACACAAAAAAGACAGCTTGCACAAGGAGGAAAAGGAGGCATAGAGCAGAAATCAAAGGTTACTCTGCGCGGTTCGAAGTCAAAGTAAAACAGGAAGCTCCAATCTAAAGTTCCTCAGGATGTGTCACAGGTGAGTGTTGGGGGCCCGTTGGCCCTTATTTATGGAAGGGAGCAAAGATCAAGGAATAAAAGGCAAAATGTGAACTGTGTGGAAGAGACAGTGTCTGTTACTAGGTCGAAGTGAGCAAAAGATCAGAAAAGACGGAGTGAAGCCCGAGAAAGCAAGTCATTGGACAAGGAGATCGAGGATGATAGATCAGCAAGGAAGAAGGATCATGGACAACTCAACAAGTGGAAAAATCCACCATTATATTCTTTGGAGCACCGCATGAGAAGGAAGGAAATACAGGCTGGAGAAGCCCTGAAAACGCGGGTCAAGTTGACCTAGGGTTTAGACACCTAGGGTTTTGGTATCTAGGGTTTTGACACCTAAGCTTTGGCCTAAGGATGTCGATGATATATTATAATGTATATATAAAGGTCAAGAGGACCTGGGTTGGGTTGTTGTTTTCATTATTACTAGTCTTGATCTAGTTGTTGTTATTTAAGAGAAGAGCTAAGTGTGAGAGCCTTCTGGTATTGTAAGATATCCAGCTAGGTGCGAAGATCAACCCTGCAGTTGGGTGCACAGGAAGGGGGAGATATAGAGAGAAGAGAGAGATTTGTTGGTTAAGAGCGCAAATCAAAACTGTATGCTTTCATATTAATATATTATAAAGCACAGTTCTGTGGATGTAGACCTAGAGAGAGGGTGAACCACGTATATCTATCTTGTGTGTGTGATTGATGTTGTGTTATTTTTCCTTGATATATTGTTATTGCATTGTTGTGATAGATCTGATAGGTGTATGGAGTAGATCTAAGATGATAAGTGATATATTCATGTTGTATTATTCTGGTATTGGATCCACTTGGTATTCCCCTTGGTTGTAGACACTTTTTTCCTGCAACCCCCCCATAGCTGCTTCAGGTGAGACTGCATATGCTTCGCAGGTGTAGCCGAAAGGGAAAGTAGTTAGGTCTTGTTGGTGCACTCTTGGAGATGAACCCTGGGTCTGCCCCTGTGCCAACATGGTTTCATTCCAAAAATTTCACAATGTAATCAACAATGCCTTTCTTCATCCCAGGCCAATAGTAAAAATTCCTAATTATTTTCAACATTTTATGGTAACCAGGGTGACCTACATATGGCCTCCTGTGGAACTCATCCATAATCAATTGCCTCAGATTTTTTGAATTAGGAACATATAGTCTGTTATTGTATAGCAACATATTATCATCCCTTAGCTTATATCCTTCATACCTCTTTTCCTTAGGTTCTTGCTATTTCCTTTCCTTTACTTGTTTGAAGAACTCGTCTTCCAGTAAGAGGGTCTTAATCCTCTATAGGATGTCAGACTCTCCTACACTTGTTGTTGCTAAGTGTATTGTTTGAATGCTTCAACTTCTTTGTTCTCTTTTCCATTTATATGTTTGATTTCGATGTCAAATTCATTGATCAACGCCATCCACCTATGTTGTATAGAATTCAACCTTGGTTGGTCAAATAAATAATTCATAACACAATGGTCATTCATGAGGATAAATATTCTTCCAAGTAGGTAATGTCTCCACATCTTCAATGCATGTACATATGTTGCAAGTTCTAGGTCATGGGTAGCATACTTATGTTCATGTTCGTTCAAATTTTGTGATTCATAAAAAACCACTTGTCCTTATTGCATGATAACTCCATTGAGTCCCTCTTTGCAAGCATCCGTGCAAACCAAGAATTATTTTTTTGGGTCCACAATCTGTAAAACATGGGCATTGGTCAACAACTACTTCAGTTGCTGGAAACTATCTTCGGACTATGGTGACCACATGAACCTCTTTCCCTTGCTTTGTAATGAGGTAATAGGATTTCCAATCTTGGATAATCCCTTGATGAACCTCTTGTAGTATCCATTCAATCCCATGAATGATATCACTTATGTCACATTTCTAGGGGAAAGCCAATCCATAATCTCCTTGATATTTGCGGGACTATTGCGACTCCTTTGATTGAGATTACATGGCCTGGATATTGGATTTCCTTTTTAAAGAAAACACACTTGTTGAATTTGGCATACAACGGATTCTCTCTTAACACCTATAACACCATTTGGAGGTGTTCTTCATGCTCCTCTCTATTCTTGGAATACACCAAAAACAATTCCACAAATACTAAGACAAACTTGTCTAAATAATTTTTTATCACATTATTCATCAAGAACATAAATGTAGATGGTGCATTCGTAAGCCCAAATTACATCACAACAAACTCATAGTTCCCATACCTTTTCCTAAAGGATGTCTTGTGGATTTCCTCATGTTTAATTCTAACTTGATGATATCCCAAACTCAAATATGTTTTTAAGAAAATTGTGGCTCCTCTAAGATGATCAAAGAGATCATCTATTCTAGGCAAAAGGGTATTTGTTCTTAATCGTCATATTGTTCAACTTCCTATAATCGATGCATAATCTCAAGGTACCATCTTTATTCTTTACAAATAGGGTGGGTGCTCCCCATGGGTACACGCTCGCTCTCTTGTAACCAATGTCCATCATTTCTTTCAACTGCATATTTAGTTCCACAAACTCGGGTGTACTCATTCTGTAAGGAAATATCAATGTTGGCCCTTATATATACACGAGATTGATTGAAAATTCAAGGTCTCTTTTTCATAGGTAATCCATTAACCTCTTCAGTAAACACATCTCTAAATTCCCATATAACTGGGTGATGTTCAGTCTTCAGCTCCATGCCTTCTACCTAGTTTAGTACTTGTATAGAATATAGGGGACACCCTTTTATGCTAAACTTTTTGAGATGAAATATTGATATTTGTCTCACAGAGACTGGCTTCTGAATACCTCACAAGATTCTGGTATTTCCTTTTTCATATTCACATTCTAGAATTTTCTCATAACAATTTAATTTCGCCTTATGGGAAGATAACC
Organism: Picea engelmannii; assembly: GCA_009831015.1. Lineage (NCBI taxonomy): Eukaryota > Viridiplantae > Streptophyta > Pinopsida > Pinales > Pinaceae > Picea > Picea engelmannii. Next base: position 1,346,747 of record ML778562.1, on the reverse strand, counting down.
AATCCATGCCCAACAATACACCGTATGAGACAAGTGGTAGGATATTCAAAACCACTTTAGTTTGAGATCCCTCCATATTAATTGGACAAGCTTCAACTACCTCCACCACTTTCCTCTTTGTTCCAGTGGCTAAATGAAATAACCACACTCTGGTGTTCTTCTTTCTTTCCAATGAACATGCCTCAACCACTCGAGGTGAAACATAACTATGTTTAGATCCTAGATCAATTAAAAAAGAAAATGTTTTTTCAATAATAATAACTTCCAATTCCACCATAAGGGCTTGGTGGCCTGCTTGTTGATTTTCTACCACTACATATATTCTTGGTACACTCTTGGCTACATCATTGACTATAGATACCTCTTACACGCTATACACTCTTTAATTTTCATGATTCCTTTGGGGACAATCCCTCAATATATGTGGATCTCCAAATTCCCGACATTGTAAAGGTCCTTTATTGGGATCCTCTGCTCTTTCCCTTGGTTTCTCTGTTGGTTTATTCTTTCTTTGAGATGGAGAATTTTTTCGATGCACAATCCTTCTTGTCTGACCCTTCTATGCATATTTCCCAATATTCTTACAAGGAAAATACTTGAATCCCTTCTTCTAGAATCCACTCTTTTCCTTTCTTTTCCAATCCTTTGAAGACTCATGCTTATGCTTATACTCATCGTAAAAACATTTGGCCTTCCAAATGGTATCTTTCAACGTATTGGGTTTTTCAAACTCAATTTGATCCTAGTATGAATGTGGTAACCCACTGAGAAAATGTTGGATTCTCGCCTTCTCATCCTTAGCGTAGGGAACATACCTCAACAACTACATAAATATTTTTGCATACGCATCCAAGGTAAGTTTCGACATCTTAAGCTCATAGAATTCCTTTATTTTGTCGTCATAATACTTTTTGGATAGGTAATATTTTGAAAAGTCTCTCTCAAACTTTTTCCAAGTCAATTTCCTTGCCTTTATCCTTATGATTTCCTTGAGGTATTCCCACCAGAAGGAAGCCGCTCCATTAAAGTTAAACACTACAATTCTTTCCTTGTTATTGTCTGAATAATTGTGTACTCGAAAGTAATTTTTTCAAGCTAAATAGCCATGCTTTGGCTTCCTCTTCTTTCTTTGTTTCTCCATAAAAGGTAGGTGTCTTACCATTCTTGAATTCTTCAATTAGAAAACTCTGAGAATTATTCCTCTTTCTCTAATTAGAAATGATATATTTTGTGCCACTAGTGGACTATTCTATTGAAAGAGTCTTTTGACTAGAGGACTCTATGGAAATGCCTCCACTAGATTCACCTTTCTTGGTAACATGTTGCTTCCTTTTGGAAGAAATCCTTCCCACATCGTTGTGAACCAATCCATGATTTTGAGCATCCGTAGGGGTTTTCAGCCTCTCCAACTGTTGTAATTCTAAATTGGTAGGGCCTTGTTGCAGATGTTTTTGAATTTCAGATAGACTCTATAGTAGGACTACATTCAACTTTGCTTGTTCGACATGGGCTCTCATAAGCCTCTCATTATCTTCCTTCAGAATTCTCACAATGGCCATGAAATCTGGAGGGGTTTCCCTATCACTATGTTCATCAAACTCTTCATCTATGAGGTGTGAGATGTCATCCATAATGCACTACACCATTCACTTCTATGAAATTTTCAATTCATCCTACATGTTGAAACAAAAATTACCGTTATAATTTCATGTCAATATTTTCAATCATGCATTCCAGAAAACATAAATCATTTTTAAATAGTCTTAAGTAGTCTTGGTGACCCATTCAATCCTAGAGTTTGAACTGTGCTCTGATAACACTCTATAGCACACCCAACCCCTAAGTGTCCTTTTAATGGATGGGGAATTAGAATTTTTTCCTTTCTTGACTATCTCAAATCCTTTCTTCAACATCTCCATTATCTTTTACTCGTCATGAGCTTTCCAACAATAGAAATTTAGCTCAAAACTGAGCTCTAGAATGAAAGTTATGAGATTCCGAAGTTTTTGGATTTTTGACCTATATTCAACTGACACATAGCATCCACATGACACCTCATCACACTTTCAATCTCACATGGAAACAACATATCATTGACGTCGCACCTGTATAAACTGTCATAGGGAAATTTTGATCCACATAGGCCTATTGTTATTATCGCTGATAATTTCTTCTAGCACACTCATCACTCATGTCTGATGGATATGGTATCAAAGAATATTCCTTTTTGATACCATATGTTTGGTGTTCAAAATTTTCGAGCAGTTTCACTGCTCTGAATGCAGGGTATCGATGAATATTCCCTTCTCCTCTATGGATGGCGTAGATGTATGTCACAATATCTCGATTGATGGTTGAGATCCATATGATGCCTAAAGTTTTCCCATCCAGTTGGACCCTACTCAACTCATCAACCATTCAAGGGATAACATTTGTTTCTCTAAGTACACCTGGGATGCCTTACAGGCAATCCATGTCCTCCACGACTTTAACGAGTTTCCTCTTAGCTCATGTGAAACCTCTAATAGATCGACGACTATCGTCGAATATCTCTCATTCACAGATCTATGGTCGAGATCTACCCTCCATCGGACTCTCACTTCAACTCTTCGAAAGAGTACTCTAAATCCTTCGGATTCATTCTTTGAAAGACAATTAACTCTGATCCAACTAGACTCACACTTAATCCATTCAATGAATCGATTGTCGACACACGTATTCTCCCTTTCACTCTGAGTCAACATCGGGATAACTATATCCTCACATGTTAAGTGGGACCGTAATGATAAACAACCGAGGATTTATCTCACTCGATTCCAGATCTACGACCCACACTGGCTCTACTTCAAAGCCTCTAGTTCGGGGTTATTCTCATGACAAAGGGGATTTCCCTCTGAAAACCCCACTCTGAATAGTTCTTTTCAGAGCCTCTCATTCGTAACCTTTTTCCACTACACCCAAGGGTTATCTCTAACACTTTCACTCTGAAAAACCCACCGATTAAATGTGACGATCTCTTCATATCGACGTCTGTTGTTCTTCACTAACTAACACAAGGTTTTAAATAGTCATATCCGTTTGTTTCAAGGACTTAGTCATTTTTCAAGTTCTGCAATACTTCGATTTTAAATTTCAAAGACTCGAAATAAGTTCTATGGCCATTAAAAAATGTCAAACTTAAGGTTAAAACCTCACATGATTTGTAGGCTCTCCTCACAAGGGTAAATATAGAGTATTCGAGTAGGTAGCAATTCACCCTTATTCGTTTTCACGATTTAACAAGGTAATAATAGCATTGCAACATAGCTCATCTCACAGACATTCAAACTCATGGATTAATTTCATACACTTTTACTTAGATTCAGACATATGTGCATTAACACAAATATTCCATTAATTAACATTCAAATATATCATTCACACTCAGTTCATTAAATAAAACATTTATCTACTAAGAAATATTCCAATCCAATTGACTAAGAGAGGATATCATTCCTCCCAAACTTAGGCCTAGTTGTAGAGTCACTTCCTATAGCATGCCACCCCTGAGCCAAGCCATGATACCACCAAGGAATTTGAATCGGCTGGGTTCTGAGTCTGCGATGATCCAGGAAGGTTATTATCCTTCCTCCTCTGACATAGCAGAAGTTTCCACCTCCCACTGATATTCGGGTTTCTACAGGTTTATCAAGTGGTTTTCCAATTGCATTTCCTCTGCACAAGGGAGTCCCTTCTCTGCTCAATGGTCACTCAGAGGCCTCCCCTTAGTATTTTTGGTTTTTGTCCAGTAAGCACCAAGTTGCAGCCCACTATTTCTTCAATTCGGGAATCCTGGTCTTCTCTGTTCATGGTGATCATCAACAACTCATACAAGATTCCTATTTTCTTATATAAATTTATTATTTTCCTTCTCAATCAACACATCTCTAAGGCATTCTTTTAACTCTAGGTGCAATATTTGTTGTAGGGCCTCTCCTCCTATCCAATTACCCTTTCATATGGTCTTCTTTTCCATCCCCTTGGGATCTCTATAGTGTCTTGTAGATGTAACCTACATTATTCTCTTCATAATCTGAAGGGGTGGTTCCATGGTACATTCCCCATGATTTTTTCAATCGTCCATTCCCTCTCTATATGGACAAACTTCTACAACAATTAACTACTCTACCACCTCTGTGACCTTCTTTTAATGGTCATGTGGTCTCCTCATCAATATGGTACACTGGTAGGTGAATTTAATATGATTGCATGCATAGCTTAGAGTTTTTTGCAAGATTCCTATTTTCTTCATTGATGCATCTCAACTCCACTTAACTCAACCATTCCATAAGTCCCTCTACCTCATCAATTTCCTCTGGTGTATTATGACCAATACTTATCAAGGTTGTCGCCTATCAATTAGCAGTTTGGTGTTTATATTATATCAAAACAAAATTACATGCCTCATAATGTTAACATATAAAGTTTGTGCATAATTACAATATTGGGAGAAAACAGGGTGTTACAGTGTACTTGGAGATTTGATTGTTTCTCCCTTATTTCATTGAAAATCCTCACATTCAACCACAAAGGTGTAGACATCATGTTTCATAACATCCCTGAAAAAAAAACATTTGACCCATTCATAGGTTTTGGTAAACCTTGAATTCCCAACTGTGGGTGAATCATGAATCTCATAAAGCACCATTGATTTAAGTTGTGACTATTTTCTTAAATACAAATGAACTTTGTAGATAAGCTCTTCATTTTTCCAAGAGTACCTTGGTGAAGTTGAAGAATGGTGTTTAAATTGTTGTATCAGGTGAGAAATTTTGGGCTCTTGTAGCCATTCTTGATGAACAACTTGGAGCCAGTCTGGTACAATGAAGGAGAGGGAAAAGAGGAACCCTTCTTCTTCATACTTCCTATAAACAATATCAACAACTACATTTTCCTTTCCCTTCTTGTAAATTATCTCATAATCATATCAAAATATCTTGGTCACCCATTTTTGTTTCTCGGGGGATGAAATTCCTTGTTCTAGAAAATACTTGAGGCTTTGATGATCAATTTTAATTTGGAATTGTTTCCCCAATAGGTAAGGATGTCAAATATCCATGACATGCTAAATAGATAACATGTTATTTTCATAAATGGATTGGCCTAAATGTCTCTCCAAAAAAAAAAAATCTAGTGAAGGCCAAATGCATGCCATCTTGCATGAGGACAACCCCAATTCCTTTCCTGAAATCATCACATTCCAGTACAAAAGTATTTGTGAAGTCGAGCAGTTCTAGGACAAGGGTTGTGCATATAGCTTATTTCAAGGCATGGAAGGAGTGATCAACAACTAGAGTCCAAGTGAAATCATTCTTTTTAAGGAGAGTAGTGAGAGGGGATGCAATTTTTCCATAATTCTGAACAAACTTTTGATAGTAGCCAATTAAAACCATAAAACCATGCAAGATCTTAATAATTTTAGGGCAAGGACAATCCTTCATAGCTTCTATTTTATTAGAATCCACCCTTACACCATCCTTTATGACAATATGACGTAGGTAATCCACTTATGAGGCTCCAAAGGCACATTTAGATTGTTTGAGGAAAAGGTGGTGTTGAGAAAGTATATTGAGAACTTGATCCACATGGGCGATATGGGTTGTCCAAGTTTTACTATAGATGATAATATCATAAAAGAAAACTAAGACAAAATGACAGAGAAAAGGATGGAATACATGATTCATGAGACTTTATAAAGTGGAAGGACCATTACACTAACCAAAGGGATTTACCAAGAACTCACAATGACCCTCATGAGTTCAAAATCCAGTGTTGGGAATTTCTTCTTATTTCATGTGGATATGGTGATATCCAAAAAGGAGATCAATTTTGGTGAAGTATTGAGCACGACTCAATTCATCCATTAGGTCATTAATGATATGAATGGGAAATTTATCTTTTGTTGTGAGTTTGTTGAGGGAACGAAAATTAGGATACATTCACCAAGTACATTTTTAACTTAGTATCAGAGTGAAATGAGTTTATTTGCTAGAGATTATAAGTTCTTAGGAGTTTCCATAATAATAAATTGTTGTTTCATTGTGTGAGAAAAACTTGTTGCTACATTGTATTTGAAGAAAAACAACCAGTGCATGGAGTTTGCAGTGATCTATAGTGTGTTGGACAATGCGTCCTCTTTCCCACACTTTGTTCAATGCACTATAGATCGTTGCAAAATGAACACACTAGTTGTTATTTTTCAAATACAATGAAACATCAAGCTTTTCTCACACAATGCAACAACAATTTATTATTATGGAAAATCCTCAAAGCTTATAATCTCCGGTGGATAATCTCCTTCTACTCTGATATAAAGTTAAAAAAGAGATAGAGATCAATCACATACAAAAACAGTGAGGCCACAAGGGCTCACACAAGTGAGACTACACTCACACAATTACCTTACCATTTTGATAAATTACATACAAATTTATAAGCTAGGATAGCCTCTAACAATATCTGGATTATGCTTGGAACGAAATGAAAGAAGAGATATTACGATGAAACACTCAACAAAATTACTAGAAACAGAGAAATACAACAATACTTGATTTCTATTAATGAAAGAAGTGTAAAGAGACTGTAAAAAAATACAGAGTGTAAGACTCGCTAGAATGGTGGCAGCTTTATCTCTGAGAAGAGATGTGACTGCTACGTTCATTCGCAAGAAGATTATTATAATGAGGCTTTGAAGGCCTTTTTATTTTAAACAAGAATGCTAAAACCCTAGACATCCAAAAATCCAACCCTAGAAGGTGAAACGCCAAAATTTATGTGTGCCATATGGGTAAGTTGGTGTAATTTGGTACCTCAACTTCCCAGGGTCGTAAATTTTTCATATGACCTACGTTTTAGGCGCGTGATAGCCCATTGGAAAGGACTTTCTGAGAGTTACACATTATGTTGTTAAACTCTGAATCTATCTATAGTTTGACTATGGCGAGCCAAAAAAAAATGTTTAGGGCCCCAAAATGGCCCTGGAAGTACACCAAGATGTGCTGACATGAAAAAATACAAAATAAGCCAGTTGGATTAGGAACGAGGCCACTTGTATCCACTTAGAGGATGTGTGGGGATTTAGAAAGCCTCATAAGTGTAGAACCCACAATTACAAAGGAGTACAAAAGAACGTGATGAGCTAAAAACTGACAAAAGGAGCCAGTTGGAACAGGTGGGTGGCCACCAATATCCACCTGGATCAATCCTCCCCCCTTAGGAAGCGGTGGTCTCCATTGTGTTGAGTGCCCAAGGAAGAGAGGAAATCATTTTCTAAATTTGAATCTTGGTGAGCTACGTGTTTTGTTGGAGAAGTTATGTTGCTTGGTCTGTGGAAGACTATCACCAGCCTATTGTTGGCAGGGTCGAATATGATCCACCAATCTATTGTCTCTGGGTTTGACGAGGCATTGTGTAGGCACCATGGTAGGTGAAGAAACAGTCTATTTTTGTTGGATAGAAGGTTTTGAGGCTTCAGTGGTTGTAGCAGTCTTCTGTGCATCCTTTGAACAGACTATGAAGAGGATGGATTTTGCAATATGAGAGATTACCTTGTGGCACTGTTTTGGTGGAGCAGTAGTTGGAACTACCTCTAGTATCCTATAGAGTTGATCTCCCAAGGTAATAATGAAACTATGGGGTCTAGAATCATAGACAACATGACATATCCACATATAAGGTTGACCAAAAATCACATCACAAACATCGAGAGGGGAAACATCACACATTACCTCATCCTTGAAGGCTTGGATGCCATAGGACAGGCGACACTACTAGATGACATGGAGATCTCGTCCTTGGTGAAGCCAACCAATGTTGTATGGTTGCGGGTGTGGTGTTGTTGACAACCCCAACTGTTTGACGGTCTTAGCTGAGATGAGGTTCTTATGGCTACCGTTATCAACAATGAAATGAAATGGGGTCCCCTTCACCCACATCTGTGAATGGAAGAGGTGTTCCCCTTCTTTAGGATCTACTGATTCTTCTAGTTAAATTGTTGTGGTCGTGACAGTGGCAGTGCAGTCTACTTCAATGATATATCTTTTTTCAATATTTTTTGGATCAGATTCTGAATCAAGGTTTGGCTCCGTGTCTTTGACCTCGGCCGCCAATGACCGTTTCGAGTGACATTCATCGATGTTGTGCCAATGGATTTTGTGGAAGTCACACCACTTCCTAGTGTCATTCTTTGTCTTTCCTTTTCCTTTCTTATCCTGTGTCTTGGGATGGTTGTCTGGAGGTTGTTGGTTAGGTTCATCCTTACCATGATTTGGTTGTAGCATATTTGCAGACCTGAATTCCCATTTTTTCTAGTGCCTAAATTTCTGCTCGATTTTGACATCATATCGATATGAAACTCCTAATGATGAGATGTTTAGGAAATCCATTTCAGTTTGTATGTACCTATGTAGAGCCCCACGGTATTTCAGAACCAGATGTCGATCGGAGTCTTTGATACCCAGCTTGGTGCGCAAGGTATGGAAAGTATTTGTGAACTCTGGCACTAGTTGGCTCTTCTCTTGCCGCAATGTGGTCCATCTCATGTACTGGTCTTCATAGTTATCAACAGGATAGTATTGTTCTTTGACCACATCCACAAAAAAATCCCAAGTGGGCTCGACCCCATATATTCCAGATTCCTCTATGGAACTTTACTCCCAGTAAGTTTCCCACCAATGTTTGACATGGGGGAAATCCTTGAGGAGTGCAAAGGTGATCTTTTCCCTTTTATAAATATTTTGAACAGAGAAATAGCCTTCTAATAGATTTACCCATTTTTCTAGGGCATCCACATCTATCCGACCTTCAAATATGGGAATATAAAAATTAACTTGTACCTTTAAGGGAGAGGTTCCTCCAAAATGGTCATTGGATGAAGATGTGCCTGTTGCTATCGGCAGGCGTTGAAGGATGTGTGAAAAATTCTCCATCATTCCATCCCTCTGTCGCGTGAGAGCTTACTCAAGCAACAAGTTAATAGAATATTTTGCTCCACCTTTTTTATTTTCTTCCACCATCGAGAGTTTCTTGGGTGTGTGAGAGTGATTGTCCTCAATAGAGACAAGACCGAGACCCAACTGGCTATACTCAGACCTCGTCGGGGACATGCATTGAAAACGATCAAGAGCAGCCTTATCCGATACCACTAATCTAGATTATGTTTGGAACGAAATGAAAGAATAGATATTACGATGAAACACTCATGAAAATTGACAAAAACAGAGAAATACAACAATACTTTATTTCTATTAATGAAATAATTGTAAAGAGACAGTAAAAAAATACAGAGTGAAAGACTCACTAGAATGGTGGCATCTTTATCTCTTAGAAGAGATGTGATGGCTATGCTCATTCTCAAGAAGATGATTACAATGAGGCTTTGAAGGCCCGTTTATGTTAAACAGGAATGCCAAAACCCTAGACATCTAAAAACCTAACCCTAGATGGTGAAATGCTAAAAGTTATGTGGGCCCTATGGGTAAGTTGGTGTAATTTGGTACCTCAACTTCCCAGGGTCGTAACTTTTTCATATGACCTCTGTTTTAGGTGCGTGATAGCCCATTGGAAAGGTCTTTCAGAGAGCTACACATTTCATCATCAAACTGACTTTGTTTATAGTTTGACTATGGAAATCCAAAAAAACAATGTTTAGGGCCCCAAAATGGCTCTGGAAGTACAACAAGATGTGTTGACAGGAAAACATACAAAACAAGACACTTGGATTAGGCGAGAGGCCATCTGTATCCACCTGGAGGATGTGTGGGGCTTTAGACATCCTCAGAAGTGTAGAACCCACAATTACAAAGCAGTACAGAAGAACATGATGAACTAAAAACTGACAAAAGGAGCCAGTTGGAATAGGTGGGTGGCCAACAATATCCACCTGGGTCAAACAATCTCCTAAAATCATGGATTTGAAAAAAAAACAAAGGCTAAAGTAGAATACAATAGAAATCATTTCTAACAATTTCCTAACTATGGAATTTCTCCATTATTCTCCAGCACATAGGAGAGGAATAGGGGTTGGTACTAGGACAGATAACACCCACTTTGAGAAATTCTTGAAAAAAAATCTCAATTTTATTCTTCTAGGAAAAGGGATGACGGTAAGGGTGAACAGTGGGAGGAATATTGTCTTGTATGAGAGGAATGGAATGATCATGGACACCACGGGAAGGGGGAAGTTCCTTGGGAGTGGTAAAAACAACTTGGTGTCAGGAGAGGATATATTGGAGGTCAGGATTCATATAGGGTGTCTCAACGGCTTGAATGGAGTGGAGTTGGGAAATAATTCCAGAATGACCTTTTTTGAGGAGATTTTCCATTTGATGGGAATTGATGATCTCTGGGGAGAAATTTGTGATGCCTTGGAACTTATACTATTGTCCCTCTTGTTGGAATTGCATGGTTAATTCCTTAAAATCCATTAGAATGGGTCCAATAATGTGTAACCATTCGACACCGAGAACAGTGTCACAAGCGCACATGTCTATAGAAAACATATGAGATTTCAGGTGATACTGACCAATTTGGAGCCACAATTTTTCACAACGTCCCCCACATTTCATGGAACCTCCATTTGCAATCATGATTTGGAAATTATTGACTATACGGATATAACAATTATCTTATTGGGAAATGTGGAGATGAATAAAATTATGGGTTCTACCATTGTCAATGAGCATGATGAATTTCCAATGCTTAATGTAACCAATTAACTTGAGGGTGTGGAGAGTAGAGAAGCCAATGAGGGAATTAAGTGAAATATCTAGTTCAACTTCTGGTGGATCAGAGGGTAGATTCAGATCAACTGGTGGTGGTATTTCATCCACAGGGGAAACAACTACCTCCTCTTCAGAAGCATCCTCATTCATGGCCATAAAAATATTTTGTTCCTTACACTTGTGCCCTCAAAAATATTTTTCATCACAATTATAGAAAAGATCCTTGATTTGGTGTTCAACCATTTATTCCCTAGTTAATTTCTTGATCTTGAGGGGAGTTGCAGGAGGGGCAGGGTTGGTGGGTTTAGGGAAAAGAAGAAAGGAGGGTTTTCTGGTCTAGGATGAGACAATGTGCCATGCTTCCTTGGCTCATTAAGTAGCTTTCAACTACGTCTGGGAGTGTGCCATGAGAACATGGGAATGAATTTCATCTTTTAGGACACTAATAAATAATTCCTGGAAGAAGGCATATGACATGCCCTCCATTCTAAAATTCAAGTTCTAAAATGTGATGATAAAGTCTTCCATTGTGCCAGGTTTCTTCATCTTAGTCAAATGGCCTAAATGGTGGGTGTCAAAGTCAAAGTGATCATAAATATTTGCAACAAACTGTGTCCAAGCAACATACCCTTGGAGGGCCTTTTGACGGGATTTCCACCATTTCTAGCATTCTTGATCCAGATGTAGGATACCATAACGAATCTTGTCTAAATCATCAATAATTCCATGCAAAGAGAAATAATGTTCCATTTGAGTGGCCCATCATGTGGGATATGATCCATAAAATTTGTTCACCTCAATTCTAGGAAAGCATAGGTCTTGAGGAAGGTGGGTGGAATGAGGACCTTGCTAATGGGAAGAGTCATTTTCTTCCTGATGAGAAGTTTGTTCATAAGAGGTAGGTTTTAGGGAGTGACCCATTAATTGGTCGAGTGTGTCTTTAATGTCTTTGATGTGGGAACATTGTTCCTAAAGGATATAAATAGAGGAACTAATATTTATAATGTTTGAATTGAGAGTCTTGATTTACTCCTTGTTCTGGAGGTTTTTGACAATCAGGGTATTGATTTCTTGGGTGCAGGTGGTGGCCATTGGGGTAGAGGAAAAAATTAGCAGGTGGGTCTACACTGAAATGTTTTAAAGGTGATAGGTATCATTGCAGACGGGAAAAAATGAGGAAGAAAATGGGATAGGTGGTGAATAAGGGTGTCGAGAAGGTTGAGTGGGACCACAAGGGAAAATGGTGACAAGTGATATGTACCATTATGGTCAGCGAGAAAAAAGGAATACAATGGGATAGGGCCCAAATAAGGGTGCCGGGTTCATGAAAAAAAATGTATTAAAAATGATAGGTACAACGATAATCAAGGTGAAGAGAGGAATACATCAAGATAGGTCCCAAATAAGGGTGCAAACGGGACCACTATACTCATTGTTTTTACTCCTATGGAGTTATACTCCGATATGAATAATACTACAATGTCAAAAGGCCCAAATTCTCAACAAGAAAAATTGTGTAGTAATTTTGCAACCAGAATGCCGGAGGCAAGGTTGCACAACAATAGATCTTGTTTTTTCCCTTTCTGTTATGTTTATGTCCCAAGGGTTAGGGTTTTCAGGGTTCCTATAGACCAGGGTTTTCCATATGCTATATCTCTTTGATATACGTGCGGGGTTGAATAGTAGTACTCATCCCAATATCGTAGGGCACCAACTAAGAAGGCTAGACCATACCCTTAGTCATACTACCCGATTACCAAGGTATTAGAGAGCATCTTCTTGAGTGTTGTTCTTGGTGGCCCTATAGTAGTTAAGTGACCAATCAGTTTATCTATAGCTGGTTTAGATATGCCTAGGCAAGTTTGTATATAGGTGTTGTCTAATGCGCTAACACTCGAAGGGGTACCAAAAGGGGTTACAATGGTTTCCAATAATGTGATCTTCAAAACCTCTTGTATTTTATGACTATATGCTTCCCTGACCCTAGATTTAGGCGTTGAATGATAGATCACAATAGTTTAAATACGTTGGAACACATCTCTTCCATGAAAAACAATTAACCCACAATTCTTGCCTAGGAAAGTGATCTTATACCACTTGTAAGGTACCATATGTAATATATTATGTAGAAACACGAATATTTAGAAAATATCAATGGAGAAACAAAATATTGAGAGATAAATACCATAAATAATACTTTTATTAAAAGAAATCAATGTTCACTTGCCTCTTCGAGGGGGAAACCTCCATCAAAGCATAGCTCTATTACAATAATTCTCAAGGAAAACGTTCTCATGCCTCCTTCTCTTATTTATACTAATTATATTTTCTAAAGAACATTCTAAAGGAAGATATTTCTAGAAGAGAAAGCTTATATTAGGTCTTCTTACATTGACTTGTTCAGATTTATTAAACACGACTTATTAATTAATGTTGACCTTTATTGCACGGAAACATATTATTCTACCTATGTGAGGGGTTAGGGATGTTAGGTCCATAACGACCAAGGGAAACCACTTGAACCATTGTGTATATTTATCAAATGAAAAGTAACAAAGATACCCTTCTAGACATTTATTCACAATCTCAGTTTGTCCATGATATTAAGGATGGTAAGATGAGATATGATCCAATTGAGTACCCAAACAAGAAAATAATTTATTCCAAAAAATCCTAGTGAAAATTAGATCTCTGTCACTTGCAATAAACTTGGGGACTTGTAATGTCCCTTTCCAAATAGGAGCTCCAGAGAGGAGGATTAATCGTCTAAACCGCCCTGTTAGACTATAGCCAGGGCCAAAGAGGGGTAAACAGGGTTACTAGAGGTCAGTCCAGTCACAGGTGTTATATTCGGAAAGTGACATTGAGATAAAAAGGGTTAAAAGTGATTTTAAGTAATTATGAGCTAAAAATAGAAGTCAATAGTGAATTAGGGTTTCAGCAGTGATTTAGGGTTTTGGAAGTCAATAGTGAATTAGGGTTTCAACATGATTTAGGGTTTTGGAAGTCAACAGTGAATTAAGGTTTCAACATGATTTAGGGTTTTGGAAATCTATAAAGGAAGGGTCAGTGACCTAATTTAATATTATGCAGATTATGACTTATCATTGAGGAGAAGAGGCGCATCTCAAGAGAGATAGTTCAGTGTATTCCAGGAGGAAGACACTAGTTGGCTGATTTCGGTGTTGAAAGACACACTCTAGTCACGGAGAAGATCATCCAGGTCTTCCATCATTCTTCATTGATTCTGCAGTGCTCCCATATTTCGGGTATTATCTTTAAGTTGCTTATTTGTATTCCGGATAAGATCCTTTTGTATTTTGATCTAGCCGAGTGTTGTTATTTTATTCAGCCGCAGTTGCTTATTTGTATTCCAGCTAAGTTCCTTTGTCTATTGATCTAGTCAAGTATTGTTAGTTTATTCAGCTACATTCAACCATTTTGTAATCTACAGAGATATCATAATACAAACATTGCAGTCCTTTGTCACGTTTATTATTTATATGATCATTTATATTTTGTAAACCTTTGATCCTACACACACATTAGTAGCATTTCCTAGAGTAGCCAAGTCAGGAACATTACAGTGGTATCAGAGCTTTAGTCTTTCCAGCCTGTGACTAAAGACAATGAGTGCAGCAGATGACCCAGAGGGTCGTGAACATGTAGGTGACAAATATGTCACTTAAAACAGGCATCAAGAAAGAAGGCATAGGCCTGATTTTCCCCCTTTTCCTCCTAGCTCAGAGGAAGACGAAGAGGCACACATAGAAGCAGAGAGAAGGGCAGAGCATGAGGCTGAGCACGAGGCTGAGAGGATACTAGGAGACATATATGAGTGACCAGAGGGTAGTGGCAAGGCCCACGTAGATCCAGAGGCAGTTTTCATGCAGGTTATCAACAATATGTTAGCTAGTCAACGGACCATGTCTCAGTCCTTGGGACAGGTGGTTGATAGATTGGCTAGAGTGGGCACCCCAGATACATAAGTCCCGCATGTAGCACAGGGGAACTTGAGAGAAGGCAGTAGACCCCAGTCACCCTCTCACACATACACCTTTGCGAGTAGGATTCCCATACCCTTGTTTCCCAGTTTCCAGAGGGCACCCCCGGTAGCAACACCGCCACCAATAACATAGAGGCCACCCACTCATGCCGAAGACATTGTAGAGTATAGGAGGGAGTACACAGCATTGGGTCATGACTTCCATCAGGACATGACCTTAGTCAAGTACTGTGGACTTAGACTCAAGAGCCACCCAGAGAGCCGTAGAGGGGAGGACCACAACAGTCGCAGGGACATAACCTTTATTTCATCTAAAACGTTGGGAAACTCACCATCCCTTCTTTCGACGGATCATCTAAATACACCGCCAGATCTTGGGTACAGAAGCTAGACACATATTACAAGATCAACCAGATGACTGAGACAAAGGCCATCAGTTTCGCGACCTTACACTTGGAGGGTGAGGCACACGAGTGGTGGTATCATGGACTGGTGACATTGGGTCACAGTCTCATCACCTCCTATAGGGTGTTTACAGATAGGCTCATGGACAAGTTTGACAGGAAGGATCCCAAGATACACTTCAGGGATCTAGCCCAGTTGAGACAAAGTGGCACAGTAAAGGCATTCATCACATAGTTTCAGCAGGTAGCTGTGGAAATGACAGATATATCAGAGCCCAAGCTGATCATGCTATTCACAGAAGGACTCACAGAGCCTTTGAGAGGATGGGTGAAGGCATACAGGCCTCCCACTTTGCAGGATGCCATCCTTCGCACTCAAGATCTAGCAGACTCAGTGCCAAAGACTAAAAATTTCTCCAAACCATTTGTGCCCCATAGGGATCAAGACAGGAAGCCATTCCAGAGAGAATGAAAGGGAAAGGAGAAGTTGGATGATGAGACTAGGCAAGAGCTTATGAGGAAGAAGCTTTGCTTCAGCTGTAGAGATCCTTGGGTCCCAGGCCATAGGTGCATAGGAAAAGGAGAGATTCATTATATTGAGGTAGCAGCAGACAGCGTGGGAAGTAAGGAAGAGGAGCAGGAAAATGGATCCACTAGTTTAGAGGAGGAGTTAGCACCAGTAGAGGAGCATATTCCCCGTATACCATCGACACCAGCAGGAGCCCATCCTTCAGTAGTCCCACAACCGCCAGAACAGGCTAACAGGAGGAAACCAACAAAGGGAGGTGTCATAGTGACCCTTTCTGGTGTTCCCAGGTATGATACCCTCCATATCAGAGGGATTATTTAGGGGCAATGGGCAATCATCTTGATAAATGGTGGGGCCACCCACAACTTCATCGATGCTTCACTAGTATCAAGACGGGCACTTCAGACAGAGGAGTTTGAGGGGTTTAATGTTGTGGTAGCAGATGGCCACACAGTGGAGTGTCTAGATAGAGTTCCAAACTTAGAGATGAAGTTAGGAAACTACACAGTGAGAGACACATTTTATGTGGTTGACCTATCAGACACAGATGTGGTGTTAGGAGTTCAGTGGATGATTACCTTGGGAAAAATCATTACCAACTACCAAACCTTGGAAATGGGATTCAGAGATCAGGATGGGAAGAAGGTTGTTCTAAGAGGTATGTCGACAGAAGCATCCAAGACAGTTTCAGCCAATAGGATGGAGAGAATATTTAGACATGGGGAGGTAGAATATGCCGTAGAATGTTTGATCACTACTCAGAAGGATTCAGAAGGTCGACAACAATACCATACAGAGATCAAGAATTTATTGGGACAACATCAACAGATCTTTGAGGAAATTCCACCAGGGAGACCTCCTGACAGGGGGTTTGAGCACACCATTGAGTTGGAGGATGGGGCCAAACCTATGATTACCCCCCCCCCCCCTATCATCATCCTAGGCGGTTCAAGGATGATATATAGAAGGCAATCAAGGAATTGTTGGTGATGGGACACATCAGACCGAGCAGTAGCCCATTTGCTTCGTCAGTTGTCTTAGTTCTGAAGAAGGATGGCACCATGAGGATGTGCATTGATTACTGAGCCTTGAATAAGAAAACCATCAAGAACTGATACCCTATCCCAAGCATTGACGAGTTGATGGATGAACTGCATGGGGCAGTTTTCTTCTCAAAAATTGATCTACACTCTGGATATCATCAGATCAGCATCCGAGAGTAGGACATAGAGAAGACGACATTTCGATGTCATTTTGGACACTTCAAGTTCCTGGTTATTCCATTTGGGCTAACCAATGCACCCGCTACATTCCAGTCTTGCATGAACCATATATTCAGGGATCAGTTAAGGAAATCAGTCTTGGTTTTCTTCGATGACATATTGATCTATAGTCGGTCATGGCAAGAGCATATGAGGCACCTGGATGAGGTATTGAGCATAATGGAGGCATAGTCATTATATGCCAAAGATTCCAAGTGCGAGTTTTGTATGATAGAGCGGATTTAATTAGGCCACATCATTAGTGCATAGGGGGTACATGTGCACCAAGAGAAGATTAGGTCCATTCTGGATTGGCCAATGCCCAAGAATGTGACAGAATTAAGGAGCTTCTTCGGGCTATGAAGCTATTACAGGTGGTTCGTCCGGGTTTTTTCTCAGCTTGGAGCACTGCTAATAGTTCTTACCAAGAATGGGGAGATCATATGGACCGATAAATCATAGGAAGCCTTTGATCACATGAAGGAATTCATGGGCACTTGTCCAGTGTTGGCACTACCAGACTTCACCTTGCCATATGTACTAGAGTGTGACGCATCCAACGAAGGGATCCATGCAGTTTTGATGCAGGGAGGAGACCCCATTGTATTCGAGATCCGAAAGCTTAGTCAACCTGATAGTTTGTACTCCATTTATGACAAGGAAATGTTGGCAATCATGCATTCCTTGACCAAGTTCAGACAATATTTGGTGGGCAGCAAATTCGTGGTCAAGACTGATCACAACAGTTTGAAGTATTTCCTTGAGAAGAAGGACCTTAGTGAGCGCCAACAGAAATGGGTGACGAAGGTATAGGCATTCAAATTTGACATAGAGTATGTCAAGGGGAAGAAGAACATTGTGGCCAATGCACTATCGAGGAGACCCATGGCATGTTCTTTGATGGAGATTTCAGCAGATCGGAAATCCCACTTGTTAGTGGAATATTCCAAGAACAAGTCTGCTTGTGAGGTGATGGATGGGAAGATATAGGATGACCGGTATAGGGTCATTGACGATGTCATGTTTTACAAGGATAGAGTCTACTTGGTGTCAGATTCAGGGCTTAAGAAGAAGATTCTCACCACAGTTCATGATTCACCTCTAGCAGGCCATCAGGGTTTTTTCAAAACCTACAGATAGATCAGAGAGAGGTTCTCATGGAAGGGCCTCAAACAAGACATTATGAGACACGTCAGTGAGTGTGTGACTTGCCAGCAGAACAAGTCAAAGCATGCTCTTCCAACGGGGATACTTCAGCCACTCCCCATTCCAGAGAAGAAATGGGAGAGTATATCTATGGACTTCATCACAGATCTACCCAAGGTCCAGGGTAAGGACTCTATCTATGTAGTGGTCAACATATTGACCAAGTTTTCTCACTTCTATGCCATACCGATAGAGTACATCATAGTTCAGGTAGCTGAGATTTTCTTCAGGGAGGTCTTCAGACTTCATGGGTTACCGAAGAACATCGTCAGTGATAGGGACAGTCGGTTCATAGGGACATTTTGGAAAGAGTTGTTTCAGTTGGTGGGGATAGAGTTGACACCTAGCACCAGCTATCACCCTCAGATAGATGGGCAGACTGAGATTGTCAACAAGTGGGTTGAAGGGTATTTGAGGAATTATGTAGGAGGATAGCAGAGAACGTGGGTAAAGTGGTTACATTTAGGAGAACATTTCTACAACACCACCTTCCACATGTCCATTGGTATGACACCCTTCCAAACATTGTATGGATATGATGCTCCCACTTTGGTAGACTTGGTCTTCGGGGAGAGAAGAGATCCCAAGGCCAAGGATTGGATCATAGAGAGTTAGAAGATTCTCAAGTTGTTGAAAGAGAACCTACAGACGACACAAAACTGACAGAAGATAAGTGCGGACAGGCACAGGATAGAGCGCAGATTTGAGGTTGGAGATTTGGTTTTCTTGAGACTCCAACCCTACAGACAGTCATCTCTGAAGAAGAGTGGGGATGAGAATCTCAAGCCCAGATTTTATGGTCCTTACAGGATCATGCATCGAGTAGGAGAGGTTTCTTACTAGCTAGAGCTTCCAGAGGGGAGAAATATTCATAACGCGTTCCATGTGTCTTGCCTCAAAAAGGCAGTGTGAAAATTCATTAGCACATCAGAGGAGCTTCCCCTGTTGGATGAGGAGGGACAGGTGGAGTTAGATCCGGAGGAGGATTTGGAGTTTCAGGAGCGGAAACTGAGGAGCAGGGTCATTAGAGAGTGTTTGATCAGATGGAGAGGGATTCCAGTAGAGGACGCTACTTGGGAGATCGAGAAGGTGTTGCAGTACCCTGGACTGGTAATGCTTGAGGACAAGAAATTTCGAGAAGGGAGGACTGTAATGTCCCTTTCCAAATAGGAGCTCTAGAGAGAAGGCTTAATGGTCTAAACTGCCCCATTAGACTATAGCCAGGGACAAAGAGGGGTAAACAAGGTTACTAGAGGTCACTCCATTCATAGGTGTTATACTCGGAAAGTGACATTGAGCTAAAAAGGGTTAAAAGTGATTTTAAGTCACTATGAGCTAAAAATAGAAGTCAACAGTGAATTAGGGTTTCAGNAGTGATTTAGGGTTTTGGAAGTCAACAGTGAATTAGGGTTTCAACATGATTTAGGGTTTTGGAAGTCAACAGTGAATTAGGGTTTCAGCATGATTTAGGGTTTTGGAAAGCTATAAAGGAAGGGTCAACGACCTAATTTATTATTATGCAGATTATAACTTGTCATTGAGGAGAAGAGGCACATCTCGGGAGATATAGTTTAGTGTATTCCAGGAGGAAGACACCAGTTGGTTGATTTCAGTGTTGAAAGACACACCCTAGTCACCGGGAAGATCATCCAGGTCTTCCATCATTCTTCATTGATTCTGCAGTGCTCCCATATTCCGGGTATTATATTTTAGTTGCTTATTTGTATTCCGGCTAAGATCCTTTTGTCTTTTGATCTA
>ML778562.1:1295940-1326543 GCA_009831015.1 Picea engelmannii | reverse complement strand
CGTTTCCTTTAAATTTTATTAAAGCTTAATAAAATGAATTGAAACTTCTTCCCAACATTGACTTGGTATAGCTAATGGTTGTAGGAGACCCAACATCTTAATTGTCTCTCCCTTATTCTATTGGTAGACCACACATTCAGACACAAACGTTTGATCATCAGTTTGAAGATATTCCTAGAAACAATCCTTCTTGATCCCATGGTAAGTTTTAAAGAACACTAAATGTCCTCCTATAGGAGAAGTGTGCAATTCCATAAGGACCTTTTGTTTGAATATAGGAAATCATAATATGATAACAGATAATTCTTCCGTGCAAATTTATCTAATGCATTGGGGTATTGTTGTAGTTGTTGAATGATCTTGCATACCTCTTGATCTTGCTTCCATTATATCCTATCTACTTCCACCCAATAAAATTGTGGAATGGAAATAAAATATAGTGAACCCTTTGTTTCTTCTTCTTTCCGTGAAAGTGGATCTGCCACAATATCGTGTTTTCTTTTTTTTGTATATAATTTAAAATTCATAATCTATCATATTTGTAACCCATTTTTGTTTCTCTTATGAAGATAATCGTTACTCCAAGAAGTATTGTAACATCCTTGGTTTTAATCCCTATGAACTAAAATGTATTTATTTGAATTTGATTTAGGTTAATGAGCTAGTATGTTGAAAGGACGGGGTGCCTAGAAATGTAATACTTCGAATATATTAATAAAATGCATCCTTGGATAGAATACAAACAAGGATAATATTTATAGGTGGCTATGATTCCATGAGAGAGGGGGATAATGGGATACTCCTTTTATTGATAATTTATTTACCCACATTTGTGTTGGGGGGCGAATAAAATGGTGGTGCATGAGTCTCTTGGGGAGACCACGTTGTTCCTTCGACGTACTTTCTGCTATGGGAAATTGTTCATGAGTGACTTTGATTACTCCTCCTTCTCAAAGCATCTGCAACCTTCAAGTCACTCCTCAAGCAAACAAGTCACTCCTCCTGTACAATCAAACTCTTCTTTGTGATTTATGCACAAGTAATAAAGGGATCGGCTTTGATTACAAACAAGTCTCTAGAGGAGTTTGATTATACAGGAGGAGTTTGATTGTTCATGAGCAGGAGGAGTTTGATTATGTTGTTCCATTTGATGTTTTTCTGTTGTGGGAAATTGTTCTTCCCACTAAACTTCTTTATGATCATATGATTCTTCCGTCTCATCTCTTCTGTAAGGATACATGTCTGCAACATTGAATATCGGTGATATCCCAATATTGTTTGGAAACTCAATTTCATAAGCATTGGTTGCGAATTTTCTGAGAATCCTGCATGGTCTTATCTTCTTCATCTTCAATTTGTTATATGTTCCCCTTGGAAACCTTTCTTTTCTAAAATGAGCTAAAAATTCATCTCCAACTTCGAATTGAACTTCTCTCCTCTTTTGATCAACTCTGCGCTTGTATTTCTCGTTGTTGTTTTGTAGCTATTCTCTGGCTCTTTCATGGAGTTTCTGCATTTCTGCTGCAAAATCCTCTACTCCATCACTTCTAAACTCATATTGATTTAGATCTCTCAACTCTGTAATCCCTCATGGTTGTATACTATACACAATTTCAAATGGACTTTTCCCTGTGCTCCTGTTCACTGAATTATTGAATGCAAATTCTACTTGTGCCAAAATATGATCCCATTGACGACCTTTCTCAGTGACTAAACTTCTTAATAAGCTTCCCAGACTCCTATTTACTACTTCGGTCTGTCCATCTGTCTGAGGGTGATATATTGAACTAAAGGACAAGTTTGACCCCAACCTTTTCCATAGAGACATCCAAAAGTGTCCTACAAATTTGTTGTCCCTGTCTGAGACTATGCTCCTCAACAATCCATGTAGTCTCACTAATTCTCTGGAAAAAAAATCGCTATGTGTGTAGAATCATTTTTTTTTTTCCATGGTATGAAATGTTCCATTTTTGAAAATATATCCACCACAACAAATATGGAATCACTCCCTTTTTGAGTTCTAGGCAATCCCAATACAAAATCCATACTGATTGCATCCCACGGCCTTTCTAGAATCGGTAATGGCTGATACAAACCAATGTTCTATTGTCTTCCTTTTGCATATTGACAAATTCTGCATTTGTTCACAAAATTTTTCACCTCTTCCCTCATGCTCAGCCAATAATACGAATTACTCAACTATGAAAATGTCTTATCATGACCAAAATGTCTAGCTAAACCTCTGTTGTGTTTCTCCTTCAGTAGGTTATCTCCCATTGATAATTTTGGTATGCACAGTTGGCTTCCCTTGAACAATAATCCATCCTAGATCAAATATTCAGTCCAGGTGCTTCTGTCTCCCAATAAAGGATTATTGCATACCTCATAAGCTTCCTTAGAATCTGCATATTCTCGATACATCTCCTTGAGGTGTTCAATCCCTAAGGTCTCCACTTGGAATTCCTGTACAATCAAACTCCTCCTGCTCAAAGGATTTGCAACCTTGTTAGCAGTTCCAACAATATGTTTAATAACAAAAGTAAATTTTTGCATAAATTCTACCCATTTTGCATGTCTATGATTCAATTTTTCTTTCCTAGTAATAAACTGCAAAGCTTGATTATCACTGTACAAGACAAATTCTTTAGGAATTAGATAGTGTCTCCACTTCTTCAAATATTGAATCACTTCATAAAATTCTTTGTCATATGTGGAATACTTCTACTTGGTGTCATTCAACTTCTCATTGAAATAAGAAACTAGCCTATTATCCTGACTCAAGATTGCTCCAATAGCTAATCCACTTGCATCAAATCTCACTTGAAATGTTTTTCCAAAATATGGTAAGATCAAAATTGGTTGTTTTGTGATATTTTCCTTCAACACTTTGAAACTTTTTTCATCTTCCTCTATCCATTTAAAAGACTTGTGTTTCTTCTTCACAGTGTCTAGCATGGGTGCACATATACCACTGAAATTTCTGATCAATTTTCTATAAAAGCTTGCTAACCCATGAAAATTTCTTACCTCAAATATGTTGCTTGGTGATGGCCATTCTTTGATTGCTCTCACCTTTTCTGGATCCATCTTCAATTCATTTGAAGAGATCACAAAACCCAAATATATGAGTTATGTCTTCATAAAATAACTTTTCTTCAGATTTATCATCATTTTTTCTTGCTGCAACGTTTCCATCACTGATGCCAGATGTCTTAAGTGTTCTCTCCCTATCTTACTGAAGATTAATATGTCATCCAGATATACTATAAAAAAAAATCCTATGAAGTCTTTCAATACTTCATTCATCAATCTCATAAATGTGATTGGTTCATTTGTCAACCCAAATGGCATGACTATCCATTCAAACAATCCTTCATTTGTCTTGAATGTTATTTTCCATTCATCCCCCTCTCTCATTCTTATTTGATGATATCCACTCTTCAAGTTTATCTTGGAAAAATAACTTGCTCCACTCAAACAATCCATCAAATCATCCATCCTTGGTAAAGGAAATCTGTACCTAATGGTTATCTTATCGATGGCTCTAGAATCTGTACACATTCTCCATCCTCCATCCTTATTTGAACTTAACACAGTTCGTACTGCGCATGGGCTTAGACTTTCCCTAACTAAACCTTTATCCAACAACCCTTGGACTTGATTTTTGAATTCCTCATTCTCTCTAGGTGTCAACCTATAAGCTTCTTTGTTTGGTAAACTATCTCCTGGAATAAGGTCAATATGATGGCTTATACTCCTAATGGGTGGCAATGAGTGAGGTAACTCATCAACTACTATGTTAGAAAAGTTTTCTAACAGTTCCTGGATTTATTTAGGAAAATCTTCCACAGAAGTATTTGTAAGGATAACTCTAGGCTTCCTCACTATAGAAAACTGCATTTATTTCTCCTTCTTGACTTTATTCAAGATTTCCTTCCCATTCATGACAAATATACTCGAGCTAGCTTCCCTCTTTTTCTCTTTTTCTTCTATTGGTAACAACATATGTGTTCTACCATTATTTTCTAGGCTATAAATATTCTTTCTCCCATCATGAATAACTTTTCTATCAAACTGCCATGGTCTCTCCAATAAAATATGACAGACATCCATAGGAATTACATCACATAATATTTCATCCCTATAACCTCCTATTTTAAATTCAAATTGGCATTGTTGACTTACCATTACTTGATGTCCTTTCTGCAACCATGATACCTTGTATGGGTTTGGATGTGTAGTTGTCTTCAACTCCAACTTCTCCACCATCTCTGTGGATACTAGATTGTCAATGCTCCCACTGTCTATGATCACCTTGCAAACTTTGTCTTTCATCTTGAAAGCAGTTCTGAACAGACTTGTTCGTTGAACTGGTTCTTCTACATCATTCTCTGGTTTAAGAAGAAGTTTCCTCCAGGATAAATTTGATAGTCCTTCAGGATAAATTTGTCTTTCAGCTTAGCTACCATCCTATCCCATCTTTTAATTTTTTGCTTACCATTGCTCCCGCATTCAGCTTGCAGTTCATCCGACCATAGCACTGCATGACCTTTCAGTCTTTTCACTGCATGTTTCACTATCTTATCTTCTTCGAAATATTCATAATCGAAGTACTTGTCCATAGAATGTACCCAATATAACAATTCTTCAACTTCTAAATTTCCTTCATACATAAATACCTCTATTCTTGCTCTGGCTCCTATCTTTGAAACAACTTTTATTAAGCGATCTTGTGCAGCATCCTCTGCTACATGTTCTTCGACCTCTTATCATTCACTCTCATCTTCACTGATATCTCCATCATCTGGTGCTCTTCTCTTCATTGTTTCCATGGCATCCAGTCTCATTCAAAGTCGCCTCATTTCTTCTTCCATTTTTGCATTCTCTCTATGTCTTCTGGGTGGCATGATTCCACTGTGCAACCTACAAACATAAATCAATTTTTCTTGATACCACAATTGATACCAACTTACCTCCTTTCCCCTTTTGTCTATTATCTGCAAACAAACTCAAAATCAACTTTGATACCACTTGATGTCGCCCCCCTACTCCCCCGTAGGGCTGCGCGACCTCTCGGTCAAAGGATATTCAATTCTCGAGTCAAATGAATCTTTGAAACCTCAATGGTCTCGTTCGGTGACTACACACAAGCCCTTTCATCTTGCTGGTGTAGGTTTTAATGGCACCCGTGACCTTTCCTTTCGCTTTCCTGTGAAATATCAGAGTGTTGGGTGTTAGCTCATTTTCAGATAATCCCTCTCGTGATATGACCTTGGGCGATGACCACGCGATTGCAGGCGCGACCACAAGTGGTTTGAAGTCAAACTACTTTTGGGCCCGCAATGCTCCTCCATCCTCCATGTGTCCTCTTGATGAAACCATGATTTGGATTGCAGCCCGCCCTCAATATTTTAAAATCCACACAACTATTTTCCCCACAATGCTACAAGATCGTCAATATCACGATCTTGATGATACTTCCTGAACTGACGGTTCAGATCCACATATTCCAAATCCACAGGCCAGATCTCTCCCTTTGAGATCAACAAATGTGATCTCTTCGCAATTTTGGACTTTTGGGTTTCAAAATATCAAACCCAACTCTCCTTTGTACTCCAATCCTTCGGAGATGACGATCTGCGGACACATGTCCCATGAAATCAACAATGTTGATCACTTCGAAACTCCGGACTCCAGAGTTCTCAAACTTCCACCCTTTCCTTCTTTATATTTTATCCGAAGACTCTAATCCACTAACGCATGTCCTCTTCATATCAATGGCTATGATCCCTTCATGTATCCAGACTTCGTACTTTTCAACTCTCAACTTTTCTCTCCCCATGAAGTATGCAAATTTATTTCGTATGTCCTCTTGACCTAATGGTCAAGGATTACTTTGGGAATTTCCCTGGAGTGCATGGATCTATGCCATGTCTCTACTAGATCCTATGGCTTTGAATCACTTCACGTCTTCGGGTTTCAACAGTCTCAGTTCTCAACTGAAACTCCACAACAAATTTACCTGGAGCTCATGATCTATTGACAAGTGTCCACCTATGGATCGACGACTCCTGGCTCTTTGACTCTTCAGGCTTCGGGTTTTTCAACACTTCAACCTTCGCCTTCCTTTGTATCTTTTGACCTGTCGAAATGTGTCCTCCTCGATCCAACGGTCCAGATTCGCTCTGGCCCTTCGGCTCTCTGTGCTTCGAAAATATCAAGTTTCAAACTTGCCTCCTCTCAGAATCACGGTATCTGAAGACTCAGATCCAATCTAGAAATCCGACGCTTGAATTTTACCCCTAACAATCTGACGGCTCAAATTTGTTCCTGCAATCAGACGACTGAGATTTTACTTTGGGTTTCCGGCTCTTCGAGCTTCGAAAATCTCAGTTCTCAACCCTTGGTGAATTCTCTCTCTCCGGAGTGTGCGAAGTGCTAAGGCTCTTGCACCTTACTCTGATTATATGGTTGTTGATCCATTGCACTGTGATCCAACGACCACTATCATTCCTCCTCCCGAGCTTCTTATCTCTCTATGACTTAGAATATTTTCTAAGTGTTCAAAGGTTTTGAACATTTTCTCCTCCTACGATTCTGACTCTTGGATCTTGTTAACACTTCTGAAAAGTGCTATCCCTTGTGAGCTTTATCCTTAAATGGATTTATATTTCCCACACACACCTTGCGTTATCAAGATTTCGATAACTCAGTTTGAAGGATTTCTTGAAAATAAATTATTCTCTCCCACCTGGCGTTCTCTATTCTAGGTTCTTCGACGCTTGGTCACTTCTCAACGTTGTGCACACCTTTCATGTGGTATAAGTTTCCTTTGTTCTCTCTGAACTTCTCTGAGTCACTCTAAGACTCAGTCGACGCACTCCTTGTGTTCGATATGAACACCTTGCATATGAGTGTCAGAGAAGAAACAATCGAAACTCATCCAGTTTCATCACAAACTCATACAGTCAACCTCTCGAAAAATCATATATGAACCAAAATGAAAATAACCATACACATAGAATATCACATTCATTCAATCACATGTTAAATGAACACAATCCGAGGATTCAGGACGATTCTTTCTATTCTATTCATTCATGAAAACAAATTACATAATGTTTCTTCTACTCTACTATGTTCTACTGATCTCTCTGATCTCTATCACATTCTTTCTACTTTGTCTATCTCTTTACAATGCAACAATGAAAACTATCTAAGTATTGGCTCCACGATCTCCCTCGTCTTGTCTGCAACCTATCCTATCAAAATCTTAGTGGTTACCTACTCTGTTCTATTAAAATAACTAATGGTTATTTCCAGATAAGAGTCAACACTCCATATCTACAATCCCTTACAGTCCTTCACGATTTTACAAACAAGTTACAATTTTTAAAATGTTGTTTACAAAATATCTCAACAACCCAATTTAATTCTGAGTTAATTTCTGATTTGAAACTCTATCATGTTGAGACGTCATTCCTTTGCTTTTGTGCTTGTGTTTTGACTTTGAAGGCGATGCTCCTACATCATAATGTATATTTTGGCTACCACCTCAGTGCTCCATCAATATGCCCAATTATTTCCCAGTAATCCTCTATATATGTCATTTATCTCTCTATGATAAGTCATCTCACCACCACATGTCATTGGAAGAGTAGAGCAGAGGAAAAGACCCCACATGAAAATTTGTCCACTAGACCAAAAATTCCTTGGGAGTGAAGGGAGCATGTGGTATTTCTCACCAATGGCCCAGTGGCTGTTGGACTAGTGGTTGAAGGAGATTCATAGGTGTGGGTGATCGGAGTAGAGTCAAGGGTGTTCTCACTAGTGGCCTAGTGGTCGGTGGACCAATGGTCATAGAAGAGATGAGAAGGTTTTCTCACCAATTCTAGGTGGACTGGTGTTGGAGGGGAGAATGAAGGCATTCTCCTTAATGACCAGTGGACTGATATCCTAGTGGACCAAAATAGATTCAAATGGTAGGGATTTGGATGGAATGTTTTGCAGGGTGACCAGTGGATTGGACCAGAGTCGATTGGCAGGGAGTTGAGTGGAAGTTTTTCGGGGGTGATTGGTGGACCGATGCTTGGTCTCCCTGTGGAACAACTCAGTGTTGAATGGAATTTCCATGACAAGAGAAGGGGAATAATTATCCCTGGTGAATGGTGGCCTAGTGACCAAAGTATGTCAACCAAACTAGACCAAATACATATAGAAGTGAGGAGAGGGGTAATCATTCCTCGGTAACTGGTGGCCCATTGACCAAAGCCATGCCAGTGCCATATTAGTGCCATATCAATGTCACATCAATGCCACACCAATGAATGATGACATGTCATTATATTGCTACGTAGGAAAAATTGTCCTATACTTTCAAAACAAATGGTAAAAAGGACAAAGTTGTAGATTTCAAATTGTTGTAGAATATTACTAGAGTGACAAATGGAGAATATGAAGGGTGTTTTGTGTTAAACATTATGAGTATTATCAGTGCTTGATACAAATATTTTTCTTGTTTCTTTATGTATTTTCTTATACAGTTGACATAAGTTGACCTTCTAGTAAAATTGCACCAGTGGAGAAAGTGTATAAATGGGGTGAATATATATATATATATATATATATATATATATATATATCATGAAGCCATAAATTTCAACTTAGAGATCAGATTGAGGCACAAGAATAGTCATTAGAAATATATTGAAAAGGAGAAGACATTTTTGCACCCATATTTTTGAGCTTCACAACACATTGTTCTCATAATATTAAAGAAGGATGTTGGTGTCCTATAGGTGCAGAGAGAGAGAGAGAGAGAGAGAGAGAGAGAGAGAGAGAGAGAGAGAGAGAGATGTTGATTTTTGGGTAGTCATAGATTTCATCTCAGAAATTAGAACTAAGCCTAAGAACAACCGTTGGAAAGATCATCTAGAGGAAAACATGATGGGATGTGTTATCCCTTGAGATGTTCCAAGCTGCTATTGGAATGATGTCGAGGAAACCCAGGGGAAAAGAATCATGATGAATCTGAAAGCCATATTTATAATAAAA
The DNA here is from genome assembly GCA_009831015.1 of Picea engelmannii. Taxonomy (NCBI): domain Eukaryota; kingdom Viridiplantae; phylum Streptophyta; class Pinopsida; order Pinales; family Pinaceae; genus Picea; species Picea engelmannii. Next base: position 1,317,489 of record ML778562.1, on the reverse strand, counting down.
TAATTGTGTAATATTTAGGAATTTTTTCCCTCTCTCTGTCTTTCTCTTTTGAAATTATAGGACCTCAAACAATCTCATCTGAAATGAAAAATTCTCCCAACTATTGGAGGAATATGTCTATGAGTGTTTCATACAATTAAGGTTAAAAGGAGGATGAAATGATGGGTTAGAGGAAGAACAAAATAAACATACGGGGAATTAGTAACAATGAATCATGTAGCTTATGGAAAAGGAATAACGTGTTGAGAAATTAAGAATTCAATAGCTCTAATATATGTATACCGATCTATAAAACATGCTTCAAACAATTAACATCTTCATACACTCAAATACATGGAGGCACCCTCTGCATATAATTTAAATGCACAAGGAAATGACAAGAAATGGTCATGCATTTAGAGTAAATCACTTCTATTCCATAACCAAACATCATATAGTAATGTTGAATATGAAGAATGGCTTGTTATCTGAGCTTTTATAAATCAGATATAATACAAGAAAAGAAAGAATGGGAGGAGATGTTTTACAAGAACACAAATACTTAAAAGAGGAATTACAAACTGAAACTTAAATGCAAGGGATGAATCTCTTGATGCCGACTGCATTTATCAATTGTCTATGCTCAAGGTGTATTTGTGGTCAAACAACTCTGGTTACAAGAAACTCTTTAACTCCCCAAAGTGTCAACCTTGACAATGGGCACCTCTATTCTCTTTTATTCCTCTCACGCATGCCCTAAATTGCTTCTTGAAACCACTTCCAACTTCTTGAAACCGTTTTCATATTCTTGATTCTTGAGTGGTTTTTCTCTGGTAAAAATTGAAAAAATTACTTTCACATGTTGGATTTCTATTATGCATGTGATCATGGGGTAGTTGGATATTCACAGGTCAAATATCCACTTGAGCTTTTTCCTTGAAAAGTTCCTGTAATTATTTTCTTTTTTATTGTGTTATCACTCTGTAATTTCTCAGGCTAAGGAAGAATTTGACAAAGGTAACCACAAAACCACTTTGGAGTCTAGGATCTAGCCCTCCTAGACTCAGAGAGGGATCTCTCTATAAGATTTAGTTTTGTTTGCTTGGAATTTTAGGCTAGTTATGATAATACAGGGTTAGGTTTTTTAAATTGTTTGGTTAGAACAACAAGGGATGGACATTGGGCAATGGAGTCAAAGAGGTTGGGTGATCAATTTGCATAAATTATCAAGCTTAAGCGAAACATGGCAAGGTAGACATACTACTAGATCTGGTAAATTTGGATGAAATGAAATTGGAGAAAAGAGAAAGGATCAATTGAGCAACAGAGAAATTAAGAATACTGCCACTAAATATCATAAGAGAACATTAAATTATGCACAGTGAGAATTAGAATGTACCTTTCAACAAATTTTGTCATGCAACTTTATGTAAGATAATTAGAAAAGAAAAACATATGGAAACAGAGAAAACAAGTTACAAAAGAAGCACTTCACCACATAGTTATGGAACATGGATCTTGAAACAACTAATCTTGTATTACTGCTAAAGATCACCTGAGCTCAGTGAAAAACTTTACAACAAATAGAAATATTCCTTATTACAAATTCCTCTCTCTAATACTTTGAACTATGAAGTATTTATAAACTTATTACAATCTATCCTGATATAACAAATCAGGATCCATTCTAGGAAAATCTAAAACTAACTATCACCAACATAGAAAATCAGAAATATTTTTGCAACATAATTTGGACAGGTTACAATAAATTTCGAGTTGTTGAGGTTTTTTTGTGGGATCTGTTGTTGATCAGTGCCTTCAATTTCTGCTCTTTGTCACCTGTCCTTTTGACTTTTTGCCCCTAAAATTCTGAAAAATAGGGTCCAAAGGGGTCTTCAAATCTCACAATGTGAGATAGTTTTGTAAAATACGGGGGAGTTTTATGTAGATCATCTTGTCTTGAGTAAAAATTTCTCTCGGTTTTATGAAATTCCTCTCCATCTATCTGGGATCTGCGTTTGAAAAAGATGTATCTAACAAGAAAATCCTGAATCCCAAAATATAAGACTCAAATATGCTTTCTATTCTCCCAATATGTAATATATATGAGAAATATGGGAGAGGTTATGTTTATTTGGCCCGTGATGAGAAAAAACCTCTTTCGGTTTCTCAAAATCCCTCTGGATTTTCCCGTAAATCGCTTTGGAAAATGACTGGTCAAAATGGGTAAAAAACGGTTTTTGAATTGGGGAAAGTGGTTTTCGGAGGGGGGAAAGTGGTATTTCGGAGGGGGGGTAGAGTGGTAAGTGGTTTAGGAAGGGGGGGTCCGAAATCATAGGAGAGTGACATGTGGTGGAGTGGAAACCACTTTTCGGACCCCCCCTCGTTAAATTTCGGATGGTAGGGGGTCTGAAATAATTATATGCATGTTGACTTTATTTTTTATTGGGATGTGTGTACGGGACTTAGGGTAGGGATATTATCAGTTTATTTTTTTTATTATATATTTTTATTATTTAGTTTTGTTTTTATTTTTATTTGTATTTTTTTTTTTAAGTTTGTTTTTATTGATTTATTTTTACGTGTTTTGTCTTATATGTATTTTAATTTGTTGTTTTATTTTTATTTAATTTAATTTTTGTTTTAAGTTTTAATTTTTATTTGTTTAGTTTATTATTTTTGAATTGTTTTATTCATTTTTTTTGAATTGTTTTTTATTATTTGTTTTAATAATGTTTTGTATTAAACTAATTTTTATTTAATTTTTTAATAATTTTTTTTTTAATTTTTAATTTTAATTTGTTATTAACATTATTCAAAATTAATTATTTAAAAATAATTATTTATTAGTTGTTTTTAAAAACTATTATTATTACACTAACTTAACTATTAATCTAAATATACCAACCTAATTACTAATTATTAACCGTATTAACCTAACTAATTAATTTTAATTATTAATTATCCTAAGGTTATCTAACTTTGTTTATGCAGGGATGAGTGGTGGGTGAGATGTGGCCAATGAGATAAATGGACATGGGAGTGAGTGGCACAGGAGTGAATGAAGGATTGGGAAAAAATGGATTGAGGGGCAAAGACATCTTAGGAAACCAGGCAAGCCAGGAGCCTTCTTGGAAATAATTTACAACATGGAATATTATTTTCAACCCAAAATCACTGAAGAATGAATATCAATCAACATAAAGAATTACCCTGTAAAATTATAGGACCCTAACAGGATGGAAGCACGAAATCCCAACTACACAAATCGTGCAACTCAGTAGCCGTCGGATTGGTTTCAGCAAGTAATCTCAATTGTCGATAAGAAGCGCACATGTTGGAGCTATTGGGGTTTGTAAAGGCATAAACAAAACCAATAGTTGGATCAACTTGATCAAATATAGACCATTGATCGTAGTTGATGGATATGGACTGGGAGTTGTCGATCTAGCTCAGCCATGGGAAAAAAATTGGCTAAGACAAATATATCATGTTGACACGAGCCTAGACCTATGGAAACTTTTTGTTTTCTCATGATGATGATGACGTAGCTAAGATACCTAACATGTGTCACCTAAATTGGATATGCATTTGGGTACCTTTGGTTGGTTCCATATGTCCACATGCTAGTATGTGATTGGATCTGACAGTGATTCAATGGCATGCTGACGTGACACCTGGCCGAGAGGCTCTGATACTTGGGAGCATATATGGACCGTTGATCGGTACCACTTGAAAAAGGTTTGAGAGAATATCAGGACCATCCATTTTGGGTGCCCCATCGGAGTGGCCAGGGTATGGTCATTCAACAAGACTTAGACGAGGGAACTCTGACGGAAAATATCAACCATCGATCTGGAGCTGCGAGGGGAAGTCCGACAATGCACGAGAGCCTTCCATCTAAATCGACAAAAAACCTAATATCACTATGGAAAATATCATAATGTTAATGTTACGCTAGACATGTGGAACCTTCTTATTGATCTGCGATGGTGTTGATATCACATATAGGAAGGACACATGTCATCCGATTTTGACATGTTTACATATGCATCTGGTGGTTTCCACATGTCCACCTGGTAGCCGCTGGTTGAATTTGACGATGCTCTGCTGGTGGGATGGAACGAAACATGTCCAAACAAAATCCAATTCAGAGATAATATTTGGACCATTGATCGGTCTTATTTGAAAGAGGTCCAAGAGAAGATCTAGATTGTTGATCGGTCTCATTTGAAAGTGGTCTAAAAAAATATCTGGAGCATTTATTAGAGGTCTAAGGATAACAAAGAGTCATTGATCTAGGGTTGCAAGGGAGAAAAAATAGCTAAGGAATGAACAATATTCCACTAACATCACCCTGGATACATGAAAACATTCCATTTTCCCACGATGGCATTGATGTGGCAGGGGAACATGACACGTGTCACCCATTTTTTATATGCTTTGGGGAAAAAATTTTGGGTCCTACATGTCCACATGGAATCTCTACATTGATTATGACATTAGCCCATTGTCACGCCAATTTGTCATCTCTTCTGCATTTCACTGACGATGAAATCATCATCGGCACTCTGAAAACTTGCGTTGTGGTTTTCTCCTTGCATTTTGCTAACAACGATCTACACCCTGATCACCATTATTCATATTTCGTCAAAATGGGGAGAGTCCTTGATCTTTTACCAAAACTAGGAGAGTCATTGATTTTTCTTTGATACCAGGAGAGTCATTGATTTGTCATTGAATCTAGGATATTCATGATGAAGTCATCCTAAACACATGGCACCTTCTCACTAATATGCACTAGTAATGATCTAGAATTCAGGTAGGACACATGTCACCTGATTTTTAGATATTGACTTATGTATGTAATGGGATCCACATGTCCACATGGCAGCCGATGGTGGACCCTGGTGATTCTCTTCTGGTAGGCCATGTGTAATGTTGAGTTGGCACATTGTGGTCAAGATCGAATCTAAGCCATTGATCTCTCAGGACAAGGTTGATGGCGTGATGGAATATGGACCATCCATCAAAGTGCACCATTAGAGCGCTTGAGGCTTGGATCCAAATGCGACTCTGACAAAGGGATAATCTCGACCATTTACTTGAAAGCGAGCGCATGAAGGGATATGAGCCATCGATCTTTTAGGGTTCGAAAAACCATTGATGTTTCACTTGTAGGCCACAGTCTTGTTGTAAGCTCCCTACCAATAGACTTGGGCCCTTTTTGTGTGTGACAAGCCAATTTTGGACCTTCGATAAGAACTCAATGGATTGTTTCTTTCCTTATGTGTACAAGGGAATGGATTTTGTTATTGTTCCTTCATTCTTCCATAGGAAAGTTTGACTCTTGACTTCTCAGGGGATATAAATTTTTCCTTTTCTACCACTAATTTGTCCAATCACAACTTAGCCACTTCAGTGAACCTTCATATCTTTGACCGGAACAAATATAGTACTAACATTTGGCTCCAGTGAGGACAATATACCCTTGTGGTATAATGAGAATTGTAGAAGAAGTGATTTCTTCTGTTGGTTTATGGAGTCTTCCCAAAAAGATACATCTCCTTCAGACATAAAAATTGATCTGATATGTGACACAAAAATGGTCAACAAATTATATTTTTAGAAACCTACCTATTTTTTGAAGTAACAAATGGTGAATGAAGTAAAATTAAAAATTCATGGATAGAAAATGAAAAGGAATTATTTATGTACAAGGTAAGAAAAACTTGCAGTGATTAGTACTACAAGAAGTGCTTAAGGAACCTCTTGTTTAAAGGATCCCCAAACAATTATTCATCCAGCTAGGATAAATCATGAGTGTTGTTATATTGGAATGCAACCACTTGAAAAGGTCCAAGCCAAAGATCATAAATTTTTCCATGTTTTCCTTTAGCTTCTCTTCAGGAATCCCATTTCAGGACCAAATCCCCTGTCATGAAATTTCTTTCCTTGGTCCTTTTATCAAATATTTCTTTTATTATTTCTTGGTGAAATTAAGACTTTATCTGAACTTGTTCACTTACTTTCTGAACTTCAATCAGTTTATTAACTATTCTTTGCATTTCATTTGATTCTAAGTCCTCTTATTGTAGTAATTTCATCGAGGGGAGGTTTATTTGAATGGGGAAAATGGCTTCCAACCCAGACACTAGCTTAAAGGGGAAATTTACAATGGCCCTCTTAATGGTAACTCTTTCTGCTCAGACAACATATTTCAGGAGGGAATCCCATGCCTTCTTGTTTTGAGATACATTTTATTGACAATCTTGATAAGGTTCTTATTGGAAGATTTAGCCAAACCATTTCCCTGTGGCATGACAAAACTTAACCAATTTGGAAAATTTGAAAGCCAGAGGATTATCAACAATGATCTTTCTTGGACACCCAAATATGGCAAATATAATTTCCTCTAGTAATTTTATGATGACTATATCAGTGGTTTCCCTTGTGGGTATGGCTTCCACCCATTTTGTGAAATAATTTGTGGTTGTCAAAATCTATTGGTGTTGTCCACTTGAATTTAAATTAATCTTTCCAATGAAGTCTAATCCCCATCATTGTAAAGGTGTCTCAACTTTGATTGGTTTTAGTGGGAGGCACAACAACTTTGGATTTCCTGCAAACCTTTTACATTCTACACTTGCTCGAATCAAACAATTTACATCAAAAAATAAAGAGGGTCAATAATACCCAACTCTAAGGATATTATATGTAGTGGCTCTCTAAGCATGGAGAGCCCCACCCACACCCTTATGAAACTCAATTATTTTCCCCTCGGTTTCTTCCTCAGTGAGGAAATTTAGAGGGATTCCCATGGGTCCTTCCATAATAGTTTTTCCCCCAAAAATGCAATACCTTACAACCTTAAGCTTAATATACCTAGGCCTGGCTTTATCCCATGCTGGTGATTATCTAAAATTTTGCAAGTAAAATATGATGTCTTTATACAAATCATATTGAGAAAATTTGGCACTTACCCCTAAGAATGGTTCTTGTGTTTCATCCTCTTCACACTCTTCTGCTACGATGTTTTCTAACAATGCATTCGAGTCTAAAACTTTGAAGTTAGATATAACCAACAGTTTGGCTAGTCCTGACTCCTTGTCCTTTTACTAACTTTGTGGGATTGGTTTCCATGTCATACCTCTGAATCTTAGCAATCCATTTTCCTCTTCCTCCCTCACTGTATGGCTGTGTGATAATTTCATTTATAGTAATGGTAAGTACATAATCCAATATCTTAGAGTGGAGTATATAATCTATGAAAGCCTTTAATTCTTTGACTAATGTATAATCCTTATTTTCCATGCTACTATTCTTTATCTCAATTTCTCTCATGGCCTTTGTGAAAAAGGATATGGGATGATCTTGATCTTTTTCATTTTAATGAACCAACACAACAACTATCATATGTGTTTATGCAAAAGAGAAAATGAGAAAATCCTTGTCATAATTCAGGATAATCAGAATTGGAGACTCTCCCAAGGATTCCTTGATCTACTGGAAATATTATTTGGATTAATTTGTCCACTTGAATTCATGGTCCTTTTTCAACATGTTGGTAATATGGTTCACTATTTCAGCAAAATTGGGGACAAACCTTCTCAGAAATTCTATTTTACCTAGGAAAGATTGTACATCTTTCGTATTCCTAAACTGATCATTTTGTTTGATTTCCCCCACCATTTATGGATCTATCTTCACCCCTTATTTGGATACTATATGGCCAAGAATATTCTCTTCTTACATAGAAAACTAAGACTTTTTGGGGTTCAAGGACAACCCAAAATTCCTACACTTCACAAAGGTTTTCCTTAAATGCTTGATGTGATCATTTTTTTTTCTTAGAGAAAACAATCATGTCTTCAAGGTATATGACATTGAACTTGTCTCTCTCACCCACAAAAGCAATGTCCATAGCTCTCTGAAAAGTTTATCTTGCATTTATGTTGGCCATTGACCAAATTTTGAGAAACACTTGGTCATATTTGACCCTTTTTGGGACTTCGACAGCCTATCGAAGATGAAGCGCAAAGAGAATCGGAGATTGCGGAAGCTAGACCCCCTTTTTGGGTTTTTGGGAATATGTAATGGGAAAGGGATGTCGGCCTGTGGGTTTACCCACACCTAGGCCCACTTTTGTAATGTATAAGTAGATATCTAGGTGATGTAAGTAAGAGAGAAGATTAGCCAAGGGCTTAGTGCTAGAATTGATCTATGTGATTGACTTGCAGAGCTGCGTGCAAGTGTTGTAAGTGATGAGTGCACATATTGTAAGGAGGCTCTGTGCTAGATCTACACGAGGAAGGAGGATTTGGCGAGGTGCATGCAGATCTCCTGTCCTATGTGGAGTAGGATATTGATATCTTTGTGTTGTAATCGGATTGAATGAAGCTAATAAATAAGAAGAGTTGGTGGATGTAGGCCCAGGGTCAGGGTGAACCACACAAATCTGTGTGTTATGCTCTGTTCTTTGACTTGATGTGCTTACCTCTTCTTTGGCTAAGTGCTTTGATATATTTAGACAGATCTACTTATGCTTTGTGCTTCATTAGATGTGTATGGATAGTAGATCTGATATATATTAAGATGCTTAGTGTTGATTTACTGTATCTAATCTATTTTATTGTTGTTAAGTGCTAAATTACCTTAGATCTAAGTGAAAGCTATGAATCTTTGTGCTATCTACGAAGTACAATAAGGGTTGAATATTGATGAATGATCTATGCTAAGTGCTTGCTAAGTGTTGTAATCACAAACCTGTGTCCCAGCTAAGGTTGCAGACACCTAAGTCTTGCAACCACCCATGCCTCTACCTCAGGTGAGACTTCATCTGTTTCGCAGGTGTTACTGAAAGGGTTGGTAGTTAGGGTTTTTTTGGTGCGTTTTTGTAGCGTTGAACCCTAGGCCTGCCCCTGTGCCAACAATTTATCAAACCAAAAGGAATTTTTTCATACATGAAATTCCCCCATGGTGTTGTGAAGGATATATTGTCTCTGTCATCTAGGTGCATGGCCACTTGGTTGTATCCTGAAAAACCATTCATCATGGATATCCTGTTTTCCCCTACTACTTTCTATAGTATATGATCCATCTTTGGCATGGGGTAGTTATATTTTAAAGAGAATTTATTCAAGTTCTTGAAGTCCACACATAGCCTTGTTTCCCCACTCTTCTTTATCACTAGAACTAAATTAGAAACCCATTTAGAGTAATTAAGGGAATAATAATTTGGACATCTAATAATGTTATCACCTCTTTCTCAATGGCAGGAAAAATAAGAGGATTACCTTTCCTGAGCTTCTTCTTGAAAGGTTTAGTACCAGTCTTGAGGGGTATTCGATGTTGGATGATACTAGTATCATAAGTTTTTAAGTACTCATATCTCCATGCAAAGACATCCATGTACTCTTTGAACAACTTAAAATACTATGCCCTATGATTAGCAGGAATATTTCTTATAGGAAAATTCCCTTGTGGACAGGTGAATATCCTCTTAGATGCTAGACCCCTACTACCAAGACAAAAAGATGCAAATGGACACTAAAATCCCTTTAAATGCATTTAAACTAGAAAAATGAAAAGAGGAAAAAAGTATGATGTACCTTTTTATGAAGCTTGTCCTCGCTTAATCCAAGATGAACTTGATCTCCAAGCTTATTAGTGATATCTGTAATCCAACGAACAACGAAGAAAACACAGAATTCCTACTCTATCAAGATTAGTTTAAACTAAATTTATCCATAATAGACAAGTATATGCAACAATACACAAACTTGAAGGAAATAGGCCAAGCATATATTAATGAGAACATTAAAAGGTACTTACAATATGTATATGTAGTTGCAACAACCTCTCCAAGTTCTCCTTGTCCAACCCCTCTCTCAAAAGATCCAGGATCATAACGAAAATACTTTTGTTGATTATTCACCGCCTCTTCACCATGATAATGTCTCCTTTTATAGGCTTTGAGAGGCTCAACCACGTTAATTACATTTGGAATAATTTGAGGATATGACTCCATCAGTTGTGGAATATCCCTTAGCTGCGGCCTAAAGCTTGGATTCAAGACAAACCAACTCAAATCATCTCTAGCTATCTTTAGAGATAAGGGGTATTTCTTCCCATGATTCTCTCAACCAATTGATGCTCCCTCGGAATGGGTGACAGAGTGTTGCAAAGCTCCCTGCTATATGGACATAGAGTGCTAGTGCTCCTTGCATATTATTAGGGGGGCGTTGATATTCCAAAATTTCATTAAGATGAACAATTCTCAAGGAAAAACATTTTGTTTAGTTTGTCAAATGATGTGGTTTCTCCTTCCAACATGTTCTAGAGGATCTAGCAAGTGTTTCCATAGTGTCGTTCACAATGTGACATTTATGACACTTGTGATAAAAGTGTGACACTTGCGACAATGAGTATGTGACATTATAGAAGTGAGGAATTTTGACGTGTAATAAATTCCCCCCCAAAGTGTGAAGTCAGAAGATGGAAGTTGATGACTGAAATGCTTTGTATATTTTCAAAGTAAGGGTATGGATTCGGAGAACTTGGTAGAAGTTGCAAACAAACATCAAATAAATGTTATAAAGTGTTTCAAACCCAAGGCATGAATACTTATGCTTGGGTAACAAAGAACTTAAGGTATGGCCGCCAATAAATACACTGCAGATCCATGATGATACTAACTAAGGGTATAGCCACCAAAGATACAATGTGGATCTATACCTCCATGACATGAACTGATCATAGCCACGAGAAATACACAGTGGAGCTACGAGATGATAAAACATAGCCACGAACCAATACAATGTGGATCTATGTGAAAATTTATATATCATCATGCCCAAATGATCTCCTTCGCAACCTGGGAAAAGTAGATAATAGAGTGAATTCTCAACCCAGGGTCTTCGTCCCAATCCCAATGTGGTACGAATCTATCCATGTGAATAGATTTTTTGATTTCTAACATGGTATAAACCACTTGATTACCGCTCATTGAGGTAAATTGTTAACAATTGCTAGGGAAATCACCAATGATGTCAATGACTCCCAAGGTACCCTAGTACAATCTAATGAATCTGAATAAATGATCTAAAGTTGAACATTCGTGGAATCATCCGATCATAGGTCAATGATGTAAACCTATTGTTGGAGGTGAGGAGGCCTACCATTAAGGCATGCAAGTCCAAAGGTACTAACTGGTCTCTAATTCTAATTCCTAGATGATGTGTTGAAGTCGACAGGAAAAGACTCATCGAAGGAGGGCCTTGATGTATCCCCATCATCGACACAAAACTAACATAGGAAAGAGATGTAATATAATGAATCAAATGAGTATGGACTAACACGGGTATTGAAATTGAAAATTTGTGATGGTTGAGTTTCGAGGCGGATACTGCCCTTGAAAACTCAGGCACAACATGCAACTTGGCATCATAAACGTAATGTGGAACAAAACATAATGCATCATATTCTATGACAATTGTTGGATGACCCAAAGGAGTGGAAAGACTCATAGGATTGGTTTAGTGCATAGGTTTAGTGGATTATCCAAGTGTTCAAAATTCAGGTAAAACAAGTGTCATGTTCAAGGACGACTGCAAGAGTTACTTGTAACAATTCTTAAAGACAACTTGACCTACTTCCTTCAATTTTTCCCCCCATCTAGATAGACGAGTACCTCTTTTTATTTTAATGAGCTCGAGGAGGATAACACATGATCGATATAAATCACCTTTGGTAAGTCCCTCTTCCTTTGTTTAACAAACTGGAAGAAGTAAGGGTTTGGTCATGTATGGGCCCTTCAATGTGTGATTTTAGCGAGTCCAGAGAAGTAAAACTTGGTGATTTTTCATGTTTATAGAGTCTGAAAAGAACTTAAAGGGGACTCCAGGGTTGTCCTTTTTCGTCATTTTAGTCTCTGAAGTCTGAAAAAGAGATACACTTCTACTCGGGAGACACCCTTTCAGGAAATTCTAATGAGTGTGAAAGGAAGCAAGATCACTCGACGATCTTTTCATGTTTAGAGAGTATGAAAAGAGATTAAAGATGACTATAGGGGTTTCCTTTTTTGTGTAACCTTTACGAGTCCAAAAAAGTGATAAAAGTCTACTCGGTTACATTCTCATGTTCTTTCGAGTGCAGGAAAGAAAAAAGATTGTGCTCCTCAGTATCAGAAGGTTGTCGAAAAGATGTTGCTTGAAATCATGTAAATATAGATAGTTCTGCGCCCAAAGCATTAGTAAATTCTCGAAAAAATATTAAAAACGCAAAAATGAATTTATATTAAAGAGAAATAGAAAAAATCAAACCTATCAAATAATCAAATAGGTCAAAAAATTTATTCACCATTTGATTTTTACCAAACTCTACCACATTTGGAATTTTCCACCTTTGGGAGGTGTTTTTCAAGTTGCGACTACAAGAGTTGTGATTGATCATTTCCAATTCCTCCGGGACTAGGTTGTTCATCTTTCCTTTCTCATCATTTTTTACAGTTTGTTTATGTGTTTTTTCCTATATTTTGAGCATTTTGGGCTCCTTAGGAAGCCCTAGGCATCGAACGAGATCGATGCTCCCTCAAAGTGTTGAGGGAAGCGCCAATCGATATTTCAACACCATGGTGCACATGATTAAGGAGAGCTAGCGCTCTGTAGGAGTGTTTAAGGGAGAGATAGCGTAGAACTCAAAAATCTTTTGTCTTTTGGGCTAAAAAGAAACAATTTTCTTCCGTAAAAAAATTGACTAAATATGTTTAAATGTTTGTATTTGCAGATTTCACTGGTCATTTAGCCATGATAGAGTGGGAAGAGTGCGAAAATGAGTTCAATGACATTTCCTCTCTTCAAATCCCTCAAGCGAGGGTAGCTTTGCCAAATTACAGGTTACTCAATTATTTTAAGATCCAAAACATGAGGAAGAAAATACTATTACTTGAGTACTTGATCGGTTTATTGGACGATGTCAAACAAGCATTTCGCATTGCACCGCACATGCTCGAGATTGAGCTTGATGATTTATATTTTCTAATGGGGATCTTGAGGAGACGTGCTCCTATCCTCTTGTCCGGACACCAAGAAACTCCTCAACCAACTGAGGCGTATGTTGATAAGCATTGTATAACGAGATCATGATTGGTAGGTGGCCTAATCATGATAAAATATGTAAGGGATTTTGCACTTCGGTCGATTTTGTTCACCATCACCAAATTGGTGGGTAGTATTAGTGCTTATTTGGCCTCAAAATCATAGATGTCATATGATTTACAGTGTTTAGATCCCAGGTTGTTTAATTGGAGTGCAGGATTCCTTCGAAATGTCAAGGAACAAATATGGAAGTGCAAGACATGCAGACAAAAGAAATTCGGGTATGGTTATTTTCTAGTTTTTTTCTTCTTAAAGTGAGTTCCTCAGATGCAGCCACAAGTTTCATTGATAGCATGTCTTTTGACTGAGCCTCGTATGGAGAGGTGGACCAATTTATCCCCTGTATTGGGGAATGAGCCTTCAACATTTAGATTTATAGTTGACTTCTTCACTTGGTGGAGGAGATAGTTAGTCGTTATCGAGGACTTCCCTTATGCTGGAGTGGACTTCCGATGTAGTGCAGACTTGGTGCTCCCCGAGGGAATCCAGTGGGATGCGTCAGGTACAAAACTAAACCTTGCCACGTATTTTTGTTTTTGTATTTTATATTGTTTTTTATTTGTACAATGAGGGATATAAAAATATTTTTTTTTCATCATGCAGACAAAGGCGCATCATGTCCGGCAGAGATGTCGACATTGGGGCCTCGTGGAGATGATTAGGTAGTAGTTGAGCATGAGGTTTCTATGGGAGGACTTCGATAGGTAGAGAGGAACCTATGAGGTTTGACCATGGGTGTCCCACCTCTCAGGAGGCGAGACATGCCTCTCCATTTGCAGTAACACACAGTTGGGGTTCCTAAGAGTCTTAACCATTTGCTTCGTTGGGTGGCCCATGCAGTAGTGTGCTTCACAAAGAATAATGTGATACAGGAGGATGACTACGATCCTCAACTAATTTTGTATCCCTTTATGATGATGTGATGGGAATGAAGACCCAAAAAAAAATTCCCTGTTATGTACCTTTTGACGATGTATTTTAAAACAAACTGTTTCTATTATGCATCTATATATATCTGAGTTTTGTGGTGCCTATCGATGTTGCATTTTATCTTATGTGATGTTTTTTGTGTACATGTGATTCATGTTTTTTTTTTAATTTTATCTATGCACAAGATACCGATCCAATATGTAATTAGCTAACGAATCCAATGTTGCATTGAGTTATCTCGGTATGTTCCTGTATTGGAGAAATTCAGACGATCTTTTGAGACAATGAAATCTTAGGTGGAGATGTAGTAAGACTGGGTTGTGAAAGACATAATATCGATTAAGTTGATAGACCATGAGTCAAGAGTCTAGGTTAATAATCAGATGAGTTATACCTAGAGAGGAAGCTTCAGTTAAGAGTCTGATGATGACATGATATTCTTCCATATTATTGGTTGTCGATCCAAGGCAAATTCCTCTTGAAATCACCAACTCACCAGAGTGGTAAATGACCCAAGTTGCAGAAGCAATGCTCTTGGTGTGTCGACTAGTGCCATCTACAAACCCAACAAAGATGGGAAAGGGAGATGTCATCTTCTCATGAAATCAAAAGACAAAGTATAAGAAGCTAAGACAAAACTCGTGCATGCAAGAGAAAAGACACACCAAATCAAAAGTATATAGTACAATAATTTACAAATCACACATGTCGGATGTTCTATGCATAGTACTTCTTGAGGTAAATCCCATTTCTGGGCTTACCAAGAGATATTCGATCGTAGTCATCCAACTCGTAGGTGCTTCTACGTAGTACATGTTTTATGATATAAGGTCCATGGCACAGAGATTCTAACTGTCTTGTCCCCAACTTATCGTGATCTTGGTCATAAACTAGGACCAAGTATCCTTCTACAAAATCACGAGGTTGAATGGATTTTTCATATTGAATCTTCATTCATTTTTTATATGTCTCGTTAACGAAATAAACATCGCGACATGTTTCGTCCAACTTGGTTAAATATAGGAATTGTTCCTTTTCAACATAGGTGTGAGGCAAGAGTTCCATAGTGAGTTTCAACAAAGGAATCTCACACTTGATTGGTAACTTCGTTGCTATGCCATATATCAACTAGAATGGAGTGAATCCAGTTTCATCTTTCACTGAAGTGTGATAGGCCCAATGTGCAGAGAAAAGTTGCAAGTGCCAAGAGGTTTTGTTCATCCCCACCATGCATTGGAGCATGGTATTTAGGAATTTTTTGATAGCTTCAACTTGACTGTTTACTTGAGGGTAGTAGGGAGATGAGTTTTCATGGTGAAAACCCAACTTGACGTGCAACTCACTCATCATCTGGTTCTAGAAATGTGAGCCATGATCAGTGAAAATAGCTTGTGGGACACTAAAGTGAGTGATGATGTGGTTAAAAACAAATAGTGTTGCAGTACGACCATCATTAAGAAATGTAGGAATATCCTCAACCCATTTAGAGAAATAATCAATGGAAATGATGATATAACCATGCCCTTGACTGAGGTAGGCTTACATTGCATAAAATCAATGCCCCATTTTGCAAGGGGGCAATGAAAACAATGGGATGCAGCGGAGCAGGGTGGGTACGTGCCTTTTTTTATGAAACACTTGATAGGGTGGGAATCATTTGACGAACTCAATACAATATTTGAATACAGAATGCCAAAAATAACTAGCAAGTAATATTATTTGGGCTATAGCCATCCAAGAAAGATGACCTCCACAAGATCCAAGGTGACAGTCATTCAAAACTCATTCACCCTCATCGTGGGTTAAACAACGTCGTAGGACAATATCAATACCACGGTGGTAAAAAGTGTCATCGATGATAATGTAGCATTTAGAATGGTGGCAGATATGATGATATTCGTCATGTGAAATGTCTAGCTAGAAATGTTGGGTTTGGAGATAGAGAAGAATATCTCCATACGAAGGGTCGAATGTGCTAATGAGGAACAGGGATTCATCAGGAAGAGAATCACTGGGCTTAGTATCCTCATCAATATAGAGAAGATAGCAGATCAGTTTTGCAAAAACCAATGATTTTTTAGCTTTTGATTTTAGGATGTAATGGAGAAACCTTTGGACAACAATAACTGCATCCAGAGACAACTTTTCAACATGTGAATATTGGAGCTCAGGACCAGATGGACTCTTACTCAAATAGTAGATCACATGTCCGTCACCATTAGTATCCTCTTGAACTAACACCATAGCAATAGTGGTAGCAGAGGTAGCCAAATCAAGGATATAGTCTTGTGCATAATCGGGTGGGTGCAAGAGAGTCATGTGTGTTAAGGCATGATTAAGGGCATCGAAATATCTTTGATCAATGTCATCCCAGATGAAAGGATTGTCTTTATGCAACAATATCATAAATACTTTAGTGAGTTTGATGTAATTACAGATGAAGCAGCGAAGAAATGTTTCCTTCCCTTGCAAACTTTGTAGTTGGGTCAGATTTTTGGGAGGGGGTAAAGTGAGAATAACTTTTACTTTTAAGGGATCCACCCTAATCCCATCTTTGGAGATGATGAATCCAAGGAGTTGGCCTGATTCGACAGTGAAGATGCATTTGTGAGGGTTCAAATGGATGTGGTAAAACCGAAATCGAAGAAAGATGGCCCGTAAGTGACCAATATGGTCTCGTTGATGAGACAAATGAGTGGGTAATTTATTGAGTTAGGGTTCCACAATATGCTTGATATCGTGGAAAGCATATAACATGGACCACTTGAAGGTAGCTCCAACGTTTTTAAGACCAAAATGTAGTTTCCGATAAGTGAACGTCCCCCAAGGGTAGATGAAGGTTGTCTTATGTTGATCGACTGGTAGAATATCAATTTAGTTATACCCTGAGAAACAATCCATGAAAGAAAAAATGATGTTGTCAACACAATTATCGATGATTTGGTCGATGAAAGGTGTAGGGTAATTGTCTTTGGGACAAGCCTTATTAAGATCCCTATAATTGACGTAGAAAAGAATGGTCCCTTGTTTCTTAGCGACCAGAATGGTGTTAGAAACCCATTTAGTCAAGGTGACAGGATAAATAAAACCAGACTTCAACACTTTTTCAACTTCTACCTTTATAACTGCAATTTTCTTAGGATGAATCGGGAAATTTTTTTGTAGTACAGGTTTAACACCTGGGTAAGTTTTTATCTCATGCACAACAATCGATGGATCTATCTTTGGAATTTATTCATAACTCCAAGCGAATATGTCATAGAATTATTTGAACAAAGCGGTATAATATTCCACTTCCTCGGGTGAACAATTGGCATCGAGATGAACATTTTCCACAATACCTTCTTTGATCGAGATTTCGATAGAAATCGTAGAAGATATGTTTCCCAAATTCCCCTTGGAAATATTGTTCTTGGTAAGTATGGGAGATTGGGTAGAATCGACAACATCGTCAGGAAAGATAGAGTGTATATATTTTTTAATTTCATCCAAACTAGGAATAAAATATGAATGATGATGGTTATCATCCCAAGGTACATATTCAAAACTAAGAATTTCCATAATGGATTCGTTTGATGGAAAAATTCAGAGGATGTAATCAAAAGTAGAGGATAGGTAATCCAACCAAGATGGCAATGAGTAAGCGGTGGATGCCAACAAATGTTGGTCGTCCAGGACGAAGAGGCAAATTGGATGGCATCGTATGAAGCCTCAGCAGGACTAAGTGGCATAATGTCACCTAGTTCATGAAATTCTAAAGAACTAGGCATAACCCAAGGATCACATGATTCATAGGATTGATATGCCATAGTCGAGATCATACTGATCATGGAAATATGATGCGAGGTGGGAGGAAGTGGTGTAGGAAAGGTACCCATGAGTGAAGAGTCTTTTAAAAGATAGAATCCTACACTTCCATAAGTGATCTTATAATCTCCCAAAAAAGGAATGTTGTTGGCCATGGGAGTGAGAGCCTAGGGTGTACAATAATCTAATTTATCGATAGTGACAATTTTACCTTGATAGGGGAATTGTACACATCAAAACATCAATGAAGTGATGAGAGTCATGGCATAAAATCAAATTCTTCCTAACAACAAGTTGTAATCGATGGGAGCATCGACTACCTCCACATCGATAGAGACAGTCTTGCCTCCCAATTGAATAACTAAGGAATGAAAGAGTCCATGAGGATGAAAACCTCACCCATTGAATGCTTGTAACATTGTAGGGGATTGATTAAGGGTAGGTGATTTCAACCCTTTCCAACAAGTTAACGACATGACACAAGTGGAATTTCCTTCATCCAATATTGTGCAATGAATGTGTTGGTTATGGACAACATCATCTCTATGAAAATAAAGTTGGTGAGAGAGTCATGACTTGAAATTATCAATATTAAATGTGATATTATTAGACAACTCAGGATCGATTGTGCCTATGGCAGCCAAGAGTGTTCTACGTTGACTCGGGCAATTTTGTAGAACTTCGAGAGAAGAGATAGAACACGATGCTTGATCCAAATCTTCAACAATGTTGTAGTTTTGGGTGGCATGTGAACTAGGATTAAAAGTTGGTTTTCGCATAGTTCTCAATCTGAAGTGGTCAAGATTGAGGAGTAATGGTGGTGGAAGGTGGATCCAATGTAGTATTGTTAGTCACCTTCTCTTTATCAGGTTTAGCCAAAGTGTCATATGTTTTAGTGCGAGTGGTTAAATCAATCTCATTAAACATATAAATATGGGCACTCGACGAGGCCTCCTCACTAGGAGGGTGATTGGGATTTCTCCTTGTCAGAGGGGCAGAGGCTTGCGCAACAATGGAATACTGTTGAGGAAAAGGTTGTGTCAACACAGTGGATTAGGAATTCCCTTTGAAAATTTTTGCAACTTTGTTGCGATGAGGATAGTCTCGGGTGTAATGATCATCACCACAAATGAGACACAGAAATTTCATTTTTCGTTGTGGTTGTTTCTCAGGAGAAGGTGGTTGAGTTGGTGTTTTTGGATTTTCATTATGATTATTGTTCTTTTTGGGTTTATTTTTTGTTTTCTTCTTTCCCTGGGATTGTTGTGGAGAAGCAGATCAAACTGCATTCACCTCAATTATTTGATTCAGGGGGGAGGTGGAGGAGAGTGAGGTCGAACTGGTAGCAGGTGCATAAACAGAGTGATTAGTTGAGCTGACTGATTAGGATGAAGATTGGGTTTTGAAGGCATCGATAATTCCATCTGCGTGAGTCATGGAAGATGGTTTTGAAGGATCGGTGGACGTGCAGGGAGAATTTGGTATCAATTCATATAAAGTACCGGATTGGGAATAAACCAAATCTAGGTACTGAGCATGAGAAATGGATTCATCTTCAGTGAAAACACCACCCATGGAGACGCCACGAGTAATTGGGGGTAAAATATGTTTAGTAAACCATTCCGCCAACAATTGGTCAGGAATGGTTGCTTTGATCAACCTTCATCATTGTCTCCACTCATGAATGTGATCAGAGATATGTACAGAGTTAATTTGATGAAGGGAGGTCAATAGTTTTGTACCAGTCTCGTAACATATGGGTAGTTGAAAATGTGTGAGAAAATCCATGGCCAGGGAGTTGAAATCTTGAAAAGTACCACGTTGGAGTTCAATGTACCATTTGGTTGTTGAGCCCATGAGTGTGCGTTAGAAAATACACAAACAGATAGAATCATCCATAAGTGAGTTTGATGAACAACATAGATGAAACGTCATAACATGGTTGTTCGGGTCTTCACCAGGTTTACCATCAAATTTGGGGATGCCAAAAGGTAACTTAGCAGGAATTACTGAAAATAAAGGGAAATGTATTACGAGATCATTTGTCAACTGTGATAAATCAGGTATATCTAGTGTGGCTAGGAATGGTAGTTGTCGGTTAACCTGAGGATGATACTGGTGCAACATGGGGACACCAGTAGGACCATAAACTGGTTGAGATGGATAGTTGTAACCAGTGGTCCCTCCCATATACTATTGTCATTGGCTAGTATAGGCATGATTCATTTGTTGTTGAGGAACATTCATGAAAGGAGGGAAACCTAGTTGATTCTGGGGAGGATAAACAGTATAGCCCATGGGAGGATAGGTCATTTTATTAGGCTAAGGCGGATAAACAGTTTTAACTTGAGGGGGGTAAACAGTTTTTCCTTATGGAGGCTAAAACGTTGACCCTTGGGGAGGATAATATTGTTGTCCTTGAGGACCCCAAGTGGCACTACTACATTGGGCCCAAATTACAATGAAATATTACGACGGTTTAGAATTTCGTCGTATTTTTTTTTTTTTTTGTACTAAATATACTTTTTTTTTCGGGGTCCAAATGTTGGTCACTCTAGAGACGAACATTCTAGGTTGGTCATTTTAATGACGAAAGTTGGTCACTCTAGAGACGAACATTCCAGGTTGGTTGTTTTAACGACGAAAGTTGGTCGCTCTAGCGACTAACCACCATTTAGTCTCTATAGCGACCATAATGACATGTGTGAGAATCAAATGGTCATTTACGACAAATCAATCATATATATTTCTTAGTTACGAAAAATTTGCTATAGTTACGACAATCATTTTCTACAGTTGCGAAAATCATTCGGGTGTTCCAATACAATGGTGTTCTGGATTTTTATGAAATCTTGATTTCAATTCTCTTTCAAGAATAGAAACATTGAATTGATCAAACTCTACATAGCTAACATTTTGAAGGTCAATACTTAAAATGTTTCTATGTGATTTAGTAATTTGGTGTTATTGAACTATTTTATGGTTTATTTTCACTCCTTATAAGGGTTTAGAGGAAGAGGTTATAAGCGCTAATTATGGATAAAAGATATATGTGTTAAGGGTTAATGGTAATACATACAAATATTTAGGGGTTATAGGGGATAATTCTTAGGGGTTGTATATGCTAGGGTTTTAGTATTTAAGTGATGAAGACATTATAGGTATTTGGAAATAATGGGTTATAACTATTAAAAGTTAAATTAATTATAAACTAGATGAGGTGTTATGGGTTATAAACATTATAAAGAGTAGAGATTAATGGTTAAGTGCTTACATGAGTTATGGTTAGGGAGGTTAGGGGTGATATTAGTTAAAGGACTTAAAGAGTATACATGTTTGGACTTATAGGGGTTATAGTTGTTAATAATTAGGTGATACGTGTGTAATGGGTTATATGGGTGAGGGGTTAGATGCCATGGTAGTAAGGGGTTAGTGTTTTACGAATATGGATTATATGGATTTAGTGTTTTACGAATAGGGTAATATCGGTAAGGGTTAAAGGGGTTAGGGTTTTAAGTGTTAAGAGTTATGATTTATAAGGATTAAAGGTTATAAGAGCTATTTGTTATGGCTTGGAAGGGATCAATGTTAGGTTTAGTAAAGTTTAAGGGTTACAATGGTTATAAGGTTTATGGTTTATAAGTTCATGTATTATGAGTTAGAGATGACAACTTAT
>ML778562.1:1229698-1270069 GCA_009831015.1 Picea engelmannii | reverse complement strand
TGTTGGTGTGTGTCCATGTCAATCTATACCACCACTATGGCTCATTAGTTACTCATGTGTCCTATATCTATTGTAAATTATTCACTCTTTGAGTGTGGAATACCGTTAATGAGAATTCTTCCATTCTTTCTCTCTTGCTTCTTCTTTCTCAATTTCTCTCTGCAAATGTGTGTAGTATTTTCTAGCTAGATCTATTATGTGTAGGTTCAACACATTTACATGGTATCAGAGCAGATGGAATGCTAAGCAAAAGCTACACCAAATCATTTTTTGCAAGTACAAAAGATTGAAGACAACAAACAGATGGATTATTCACTGGAAATACTTCTCATGCCTCATAACTATTTGGAATGGAAGCCAAAAATTCTTATTCATCTTAGATGTAGAGGATTATACCAAATAACCATGGAAATGGAAGTAGAGCCTGATTTCATCGATGAGAAAAATGACTTTCTCAATAGACAAGATATGGCCATGGTAAGTATCGGCATGTCTATTTCTCCCGAACTTTTCCATCAAGTATATGAAGAATCACAAGGATTAACTCCAAATGAATTATGGACCAGATTGGAGGTTCTATTTGGGAATAAATAATATTGTGAAGATTTCATGCAGGAGGTCGAACAAATAGAGCCAGAAGAGAAGCCATCAGAAGATCAAGTGTCTTATTATGAAGAGTCTTCTACAAAAGTTTTTGCAGAAATTTGTATTCCAATAATTGAGATGATGTCTACCCCATTTCAGATTTATTTTCTGAAATTCATGTGGAAGATATATGGCATGCATATCAAGAGTCACATGCAGACACTTTTTCATGCACCATGCATGCATGTCAGGAGACAAAAGGAGAGTTGCGCACATCAGACATCATTCTGATATTTTCTGAGAAAAAATTGCAGAAACAAATTGGATATTTGAATTCATCTCGGGAAAATATCCAATTTCAAAAAACAAATCGTCCAAAATGGAATCCAGGAACTGAAGTTATGATCGTTTCAAAATCAACAAAATTTCAGCATTTTTCCAGAAACGGCCGCACAGTTTTCAAAGTTTTATCCAAAATATATTTGGATATTATTAATTACAAGAAGATAAAGTGGATATGTGTGAACATATCAATGGTGCATATATTTCATCAAATCCATGCAGACATCTACATATTCAACAAAATCTTCAACAAGCACAAACTTGCACAGTTGCAAGGTCCTCTTGGAGTGAAGGACATGGTTGCTTAGCAACTATTTTTTGTTCCTTCTCATTTTTTATTTTATGCATTGTAATTTGAGGGGGGGTTTTGCTCCCATGATATTTTCCCTCTTTCCTCGTTTAGTTCAGTGTATCTTTTGTATTTGGGTACCTAACATGACCTCGTAGTCGGGACCCATTCTTTATTTTCACCATAGTGATGTTCAGGGGGTTGTTGGAGTTACTTCACACACACCTAGGATTTATTTTTCCTAAGGTATTCCTCATTTATTAGTCATAATTAGTCATTATCTAGTCTCCTATATTTTAGGGGAGAATATTCCACTTGGAGAATATTCTCTTTCAATGGACACTTCAATTTGACTAGTTGAGTTGAGTTTAGATGTTGTAATGGTTTTGTCACCATGCAACATTGTGATCATCACCAACTCACTACTCATTGTTCAGTCTGTTAACTGAAGACTAGTTGACTAGTTAACTCAGCTAGGTGGCAGTTCACTACCGTAACTGCCTGAGAGACTAGACTAAGTGGCAGTTTACTCTTGTAACTGCTGGTGTGTGTCCAAATCAATCTAGACCACCACTATGGCTCATTAGTTAGTCATGTATCCTATATCTATTGTAAATTATTCACTCTTTGAGTGTGGAATACCGTTAATGAGAATTCTTCCATTCTTTCTCTATTGCTTCTTCTTTCTCAATTTATCTCTGCAAATGTGTGTAGTATTTTCTAGCTAGATCTATTCTGTGTAGGTTCAACACATTTACAAGCATCTTTCACAAGAGAAAAGTGAAAAACATCATTGTTTTCGTACACGCAAATTAGGGCTTTTTGTTGGTGAGGTATTTCAGCCCTAAAACCATCTAGAAAAGTGTGCCCTCCCCCAAGGATCATTTTGGCACCTTCAGCGCACCTTTTCAGTGGCTATATCTCTCGAAAAGTGAAACCCTAGTTTCACAAAGTACCAGAAAACCAGAGTACCAGAAGTACCAAAGTACCAGAAGTACCAGAAAACCAGAAGCACCAGTCCAGAAATCCGTAGATCAAGTTTGAGGGGGTAAAAGTTGGATTTTCATAAATCTGACTGCACCAGCTTACTCACCTCAGCTCAACGCATCTATTCCCTGGATCAGAATTTCAAATTTTGAAGTTTGAAAAATTAGGGTTTCCTCATAAAACCCTAAGTTGTAGTTGCAGTATTAGTTGCAGTTGAAGCCGTAGCACCAGTTGCAAACACCCTTGAAGTTTTTAAGAGTTGGTAATGATTACTGCTACTGCCAGATGGAGCCACTACCTACAAATTCTATCAGAGGTATGTACTCACATATGTTTAAATGGTTAAATTTTAAAGAGTATTTGCAAGAGAAGGGATCTCTTTCCATAGATCCAAAAGGATATCAAGATCCAACACATTCAAAGGAATGATGCAACCAAGGTGTGATTATTTTGATATGCATCCATTTGTTATATTGATCAATGTTGCATGTTGTATCTATGACCTTCATTCTAACCTTTTCTGAGTCAAGGTATTAGATGAATTAAAAGTTGATATCTTATCCTCTAACCCAACCTTCTGTCAAGATAGTGTATTGTCTTAGTACATAATACATGTTGAAGAAAGAACTCGTCATCTTGAGTGAAGGAGACTCGAAAGAAAAGAAAGCACTCATTCCTTAGGACAAGGCTCCAGGTTTGATTAATCAAGTTAATAAGATTCAAAGGTACACATGACAAGTTGATGACTATAGTTGAGATAGTAGTCTTTGTAAAGTATCATACTTAATAGCATGTGAGCATATAGAGGTAAATGCTTAACGTAATCATTTGTCTAATACAACTAACACCTCCTCTAGGAAGAATCTCGTGTGTTGGTTCCAGGTATCCATGGAGGAATGTTTTATCACAACACTATGAGAGTGTTGACCTCATTTCATATTGTATTCCTTACCTTTAATCTTTTCTTCAAACAAATTACAAGTGATAACTCTAAAGGAGCTACTGTGATGATTGTTCGTGCTATTGCTTTATATTATCAAAAGGATATTATTCTTGCTTGTTTTTTTGTTGACCTTGCTCCAGGTCATAGGTAATAACCCTAAGGAAGCTATAGTAAAGGTTGCAAAAGGAAACGTGTTAAAGGAGAGACCATAAATGAAGAAATCATCATTGGAAAAGAAGAAGGTGGCTTGCATAAGCTAAAGGATCACTCAAAAGCTGCCATGACCCACACCATTGAGAATCCATGTGAACTTTGGCATAGAACATTAGCTCACATTAACTACAAGGCACTACCATACATATGCAAAGTGGTCGCAGGTTTACCAGAACTCAAGGTTGACCATGAAGGCATATGCAATGGATGTGCACAAGAGAAGAACATCAAGAACCCTTTTCCGAAGAGAGACAGCAAAGCAGAAGGAGTCCTAGAACTCATTCATTCAGATGTGTGTGGCCTAATTCCATCATCTTCCATTAGTGGGTATGTATATTATGTATCATTTATTGATGATTATTCTCGTAACACCTGGTCGTATCTCTTGAAATCTAAAGATGAAGTGTTCAACAAATTCAAGGAATTCAAAGCCTTGATAGAGAATCTTTCTGAAAGAAAGATCAAGATAATCAGATCAGATAATGGAGGAGAATAAACCTCAAAATAGTTTGTGAACTTCTACGAAGATGTTGGGATCAAGAGGGAACTCACTACTCCCTATAATCCTCAAAAAAATGGTGTAGCTGAAAGGAAGAACAGAACGATAATGGAAGCCGTGAATACCATGATCCACGATCAAGATCTTCCTATGTGATTATGGTCAGAAGTAGCAATGACAACCATATATGTGCAAAACTGATTGTCCCATAGTGCACTTGGGTTCAAGACCCTGGAAGAGATGTTCACCGGAAAGAAGCCAGAGGTAAGCCATCTCAAAATATTTGGCTGCTCATTATTTATACATATATTGAAAGAGAAAAGAAACAAGCTAGAACCCTCAGGAAAGAAGGGAATATTTGTGGGATATTGTGAGGTCTCCAAGGCCTTCCGGATCTATATAGAAGGTCACCACCACATTGAGATCAGCAGGGATGTGAACTTTGATGAATATGCAGTGCTCAAGAAATCGAGAAAATTCCATCTTGAACAAGCTAGAACCCTCAGGAAAAAAGGGAATATTTGTGGGATATTGTGAGGTCCCCAAGGCCTTCCGGATCTATATAGCAGGTCACCACCACATTGAGATTAGCAGGGATGTGACCTTTGATGAATATGCAGTGCTCAAGAAATCTAGAAAATTCCATCTTGAATAGGTATATGAAGAGGAACCTGTAATCCCCAGAGTTGTCGAATCAGTGAGGGAGGTTCTCGGAGCTGTTGAACTAGTGAGGGAAGTCGTAACTTCCCCTAATGAGGAAATTCTAGAAGATCATGACATTGTAGAGTTTGAAGAACCTCCTCAGATGACAATCTCCCATAAAAGAAATCCATCTTGAGCTAGAGAGCTTATTCAAGATGGAGAGAAATATGGTGTTCCCGAAGGAACCACGAGACATGTGAAGAGACCTAATCCATTCTCCAGGTATATGGCTTTGATGTGTGATCTCCTAGAAAAGGAGCCTATCTGCTTTGAAGAAGCCATTCAAAATAAAGAATGGGCAGATGCCATGACAGAAGAATACCAATCCATAATAAAGAACAATGTATGGGAAATAGTTCCCAGAACAAATAGCAAGGATGTGGTATCGTCTAGATGGATCTTCAAAATAAAACATGTTGTTGATGGAAGTATTGAGAAGTATAAAGCAAGATTTGTAGCTCGTGGATTTTCTCAAAAAGAAGGCATTGACTATGAAGAGTCATTCGCTCTTGTAGCCAGATACACTTTGATCAGAACCATCATAGCCCTTGCAGCTAAGATGAAGTGGAAGTTACACCAGATGGACATAAAGACATCTTTCCTAAATGGTGTTATTGAAGAGGAAGTGTATATAGAACAACCTCGAGGATTTGAAGTTGAAGACAAGAAGTCTCATGTCTGCAAGTTGAAGAAATCCTTGTATAGATTGAAGCAAGCTCCTAGGTCTTGGTATGGCCAGATAGACAGTTTCCTGATGAGCTTGGGCTTTACCAAGAGTAAAGAAGATTCTAACCTCTACTTCAAGGTTATGAAGGATGAGCCAGTGATATTATTGTTTCATGTGGATGACTTATTCTTAACTGGAGAAGAAAGTCTCATCACTGAATGTAAGAAGAGACTTGCCTCAGAATTTGAGATGAAAGACCTTGGCCTAATGCATTATTTCTTAGGTCTTGAGGTATGGCAGAGTCCAAAGAGGATCTTCCTTAACCAAGGGAAGTATGTCGTCGAAATCTTGAAGAGATTCAACATGTTAGAGTGCGAGTCCATAAATACACCCATGGAAATGAAGCTAAAGTTGTTGGTCAATACTTCGTCGGAATTGATTGATGTCACACTGTATAGACAAATTATTGGATCGATGATGTACCTGACGAACACCAGACCATATATTGTTTTTGCCGTGAACACTTTTAGTCAGTTTCTGGTAGAACCCAGACATGTTCACCTTGTGGCTGCAAAACATGTGATGAGGTACCTTAAGGGTACATTAGATTGTGGTCTCAATTATGATGGAGATCATGATTTCACATTGAGTGGGTACACTGATTCATATTGGGAAGGAAGTGTTTCTAACATGAAAAGCACTTCAGAATTTTGTTTCGGTTTTGGATCAGCCATGATCTCGTGGCAGAGTAGGAAGTAATCTAGCATTTCTCTTAGAACAACGGAAGCAGAATACATTGTTGCATGTTCTGCCAGCTGTGAAACTATATGGATTCAAAAGTTATTGACAGGCCTATTTGACCTAGAGATGGAAGCAACCATGATCCTATGTGACAAACAGAGCTACATAAAGATGACAGAGAATCCTGTATTCCATAACAGGTCAAATCACATAGAGATTCGCTATCATTACATCTGTGACATGGTGTAGAGAGGAGCCTTAAAGCTCTAGTACGTTAGCACAGATGAACAGTTTGTTGATGTGTTGACCAAGCCTCTATCTCATGTAAAGTTTGAGCACTTTTGAGATAAGATTGGTATAGTCTGAAAGGACCTTCCTTGAAAGGGGGAGTAGCTATTGTGATTTGACTAGTACTGAGCTTTCATMTTGATAGTTGTGACGTAAAGCCAATATAGTATCTTGCTTCCATCTTGAGTGTTGTGACGTAAAGAAAGATGATGAGATGAGACTAGTACTGTGCTTCCATCTTGATAGTTGTGACGTAAAGCTAGTCTAGTATCTTACTTCCATCTTGAGTGTTGTGACGTAAAGAAAGACGATGAGATGATACTAGTACTGTGCTTCCATCTTGATAGTTGTGACGTAAAGCCAGTCTAGTATCTTGCTTCCATCTTGAGTGTTGTGACGTAAATCAAGACAATGAGATGAGACTAGTATTATGCTTCTAGCTTGATATTTGTGATGTAAAGTCAGTCTAGTATCTTGCTTCCATATTGAGTGTTTTGACGTAAAGCAAGACGTTGAGATGAGACTAGTACTATGCTTCCATCTTGAGAAGCTATGACGTAAAGCCAGTCTAGTATCTTGCTTCCAGCTTGATTTTTGTGACGTAAAGCAAGATGAGTATTGAGATTCTAGCTTGACAGTTGTGACGTAAAGCCAGTCTTGTATTATGATGATGAGCCAGCCTCGTGCTATGATGATGATGATGTATTAGTTTTATACTAATTCATATTGATGCAGATGATGATTGCATTCCTTTAAGAATGACGATGTTGTCGATGAAGAAAACTTTCGATGATTTATAGATATTCCAGTTAGTGTTCCAAGATGATATTGATGATGTTGATGATAAAGGCCTCTCTCTCATCTAATGTTGTTGAAGAATACCCTTCTTGTTAAGGGGGAGTGTTGAAATAATGTAACTGCAAAGTGTATTCTAATTATTATTTGATATATTATTCATTGGATCGATCCCCATTGTGGATTGATCATGTCGGCTATTGTAAAGGACCAAATCCCCTTTTGCGAATTGGTCATAATGTAATTGTAATAGGAAAAAGAAGAAGTCAGCCCCAGAATATATCAAAGAGACCCCAGAATATAATAAACGTGGTTATAACCACCCAGAAGAAGAAGTCAGCCCTGCCAGTGAAAAGACACTTCCACACGTGTCTGATTTGTATAAATAAGGAGGCTAGCGCCTCACTTAGAAACACACTCACTTGTTCATTGAGAGACACGTTTCGGAGTTGCAGTTGAAGAAGAGAGAGAGAGAGAGGTGCATCTTTGGGAGAGGAATTTATGTACTTGTTTGAGTTATCTCTTGGCATTGTATTGGCTATCTATATTAAGAAAGTTTTGTTGGGTTTTCTGCCCCATGAGGGTTTCCCAGGATAAATGATGTGTCTCTTGTGATTGTGTATTTCTCATTGATCCTATATTATGCTATTGTTATATATTGAAATGAAAAGAACTCTAATAATAGCTTAAACATTAACACTTCAGGATTCATAGCTTATTGACACACTACACCTAAAATTTCCCTGGAGTGCCTAGTCTCTAGACTAAACGATCTAGTGCCACACATCCCTTGTATATCGACGATGGAGAGGGATCCTGAAGAATCTGAGGATCGACAGTCCTCATTACTTCATGACTTTGGCCTTTGGGGATTTTTCTGTTACAACACCCCTGTCCTCCCAAAGCGGTCAACACTGAGCTCACTACATATTAAATCCAATGGCTAGGAAAGAACCTGAAGGATCCCTAGATCTATGGTCTTGGTCACTTCACATCTTTGGACTTCAGAAGTTTTGGATTTACTGCCAATCCATTCTTCTAAAGTAGGACTTTGTCGACGTACCATGTGTGGGTCCCTCCTCTTGGATAATCAGACGGTAGGTGGGGCTTCTGATGATCTCTCCCAATACTACGGCTCTCCTTTACATCATAAATTCGAAGTTCAGGGAGTTTGATGCTATGGCATCCCCATTCTCTAGAAGTGGTACTCCACCGAATTCATCACGACATAGATCCAATGGTTGAGGGAACCTCCGAACATTCTCGATCGGTGGCTCACGCTACTTCGCGATGGGGGGGGCTTGGATCCCGATTTAGTTGGTAAGATAAGTTCATCTAACCAATAGGGAAACTTCTCAATGCCAATCAACCTTACAGGCGACCATAACTCTCTGTCATCTTAGGAAGGTTTGTGACTAGTAGGGCCGACAATACTCCAAAGTCCCAGACTTCCGGAGTTCCGAAGCCAGAAGGACTTAGCTCCCTTAGGCTTAGCCTAAGCTTACTAGGTGTTGGTCATATGGGTTCTCCCAAATAGATATCGTATGGTCATCTTCCAAATGAAATGATCTTCCCTTTCGAGACTTAAATATCGCTATCCTTCCTAAGATTCATCATGAAATTGTTAAGGACTTGGGGATGATATCCCAGTCGCACAGCAAGGAGTCTGAAGGAGATAGCCCCTTCGGACAGACAGGGCTAGATTGACGCAATACTTTCTATCTCAATTGTCCTACAGTTTTATGTCCCAATACACCTTGAAGGATAAGTTTGGACATATAGACGATCAACCAGAAGCATAAGTTCACAAGAAGAAAAATGCATAGATTAACCATTTCAATACATAAACCATTTATAGATATATAAATACACGCATTCATCCATTATTCCATTTCAATACACAAAGTATGAAAACACTTATCATAACTAGAAGACATGATGTGACTACTGAAAGGGGTTCTTGTTTCCTCCCAACCATAGGCTCAGTCACTCCTAATGGATTTACCACTGGCCACCCCCAAGCTAGACCACGATACTCTGAGAGATAATTCTTTCTTCTGGCTCAACAACAGTCAAGGATGGAGGTTACTCTCCTCCTCCCATGGGATCTTGGCAACAGGTTTTATCTATACCAAGCAAGGAGAATTTCCTGAGTACTTCCTCAGTCACTCATCACCCTCGTTTATCAACTTGTATCATAACTCTTCTAGCTGCATCCTGCGACCAAAACATGTTCATTTCTTAATTCTTTCTTGAAACTGAGAACTTAGTCCCTCTTCTCTACACTCTTCGCAGGTCTTCCTCTACCCACCATGCCTTTCTTTCTTTCTTTCCTTAGAAATATTGTGTGTGGCATGAATCTCGAGTATGTGGTCAGCTCTGAAATCCTTATAGACAGGTGTTTTTCCCCATCCCCTCATTAACTCTTGAGGAGGTACTCCCACCTACCATCCTCATTGTAATTCATTCCTGGGTCAGAGGACTATTCTGGTCCTGAGCAATTAAATCCATCAAGGCACTGGTTTGGTGGGGGTTATCTCAACCATTCATGGTTCCCCTCACCATCTCTTTCATAGCATTTTTGGTCTATCTTGGAAAACCCCCTTTCAACAGTTATGAAACACTTATCCATTTTCTATTAATAACATAAATTACATTCATTGACATTTTATACAAAGGTTCATCAAATCAAACATTCACACATATCAAGTTTTCCATAGTCTCTTGGCCAATATAGTTATATTTACAAACTAGGTGAAACAGGGGTGTTACATCCCCTCCCCCTTAAAGGAACATCATCCTCAATA
Organism: Picea engelmannii; assembly: GCA_009831015.1. NCBI lineage: Eukaryota > Viridiplantae > Streptophyta > Pinopsida > Pinales > Pinaceae > Picea > Picea engelmannii. Next base: position 1,260,211 of record ML778562.1, on the reverse strand, counting down.
TTCTATCTGTCAATGTGCTCTGTATATACAAAAGTAAATAAAAATGGATGTGCATGTTTCATGGCATCCTCCATTTCCCATGTAGCCTCATCTGGGCCAAAGTGTTTCCACTTCACCTTGACCTGTGCAATGGTTATGTTCCTAAGTGAGGTTTCCTTTCTGTCTAGATGCATTGAGGTTCTGGTAGGAATTCTCCCTCCAGATACACCTGAATCATAGACCAGTCAATTATATGATTAGAATCATGTACATATTTCTTCAATAATGAAACATGGAAAACATTATGTGCCTTCACTGTGGGAGGGAGTGCTATCCTATAGGCTACAGGTCCCACTCTATCTAAGATTTCAAAGGGTCCACAATACCGGGGTGCCAGCCTGAAACAAGATCCTATTCTCAAGGAACTCTTCTCGGGTCTAATTCTAAAATAGATATGGTATCTTGTCTTGAACTCTCTGGGAGTTCTCTTTCTGTCGTCGTAACTCTTCTATATATCCTCAGCAGTTTTCATATTTTTCTTAATATGAATTACTTGTTGTTCCATTTCTTTCAGCATGTCGGGTTCGATTGCAATTATATCCACTGGATTATTCCAGTTGATTGGAATATTTCACTTTCTACCAAGGATGGCTTCAAGAGGGCTCATCTTCAATGAATCTTGATAATCGTTGTTGTAAGAAAATTATGCCAATGGAAGGTACTTTTCCCACTTCTTAGGCTAATGCATTACATGCATCCTTAACATGTCTTCTAATATTTGGTTCACTCTTTGTGTCTGTCCATCCATTTGAGGGTGATAGGTTGTGCTAAACAACAATTTAGTCTCAAAACTAGCCACTAAGCATTTCCAAAAGATTGAAGTAAATATTGTGTCTATGTCAGATATAATCTCCCTAGGTGTTGGCCCTTAACCAAATTTTGAAGAATACTTTGTCATATTTGACCATTTTTGGGACTGTGACAGCTTACCAAAGATGGAGTGCAACGCAAAGCAAAAATTAGGGAAACTAGACCTATTTTTGGATCCCTTTAGGGTTTTGGGTTGATGTAACAGGAAAGGGATGTCGGCCCATGGGTTTACCCACACTTAGGCCCATTTTGTAATCTATAAATAGATACTTAGGCAATGTAAGTAGTAGAGGGTAGTACATCTATGTGATGTATAGCTAAAGGCTTAGTGCTAGTAACTGGATCTGTGTGATCGGGTGTATATTGCAAGTGCTATGTGCATGATTGTAAGGAGATTGAAAAGATCAGTACAAGTTGTTGTAGTTTTGTACTGAAGTGAAAGAAAGGGAAAGGATCTAGAGAGCTGCATAGATCTTCTGTCCTATGCGAAGTAAGGGTCATTGAAGCTCTATGACGTAACCGCTTCACCGAGATAATATAAAGAAGAAGACTATGTGGATGTAGCCCCAGGGTGGGGGTGAACCATGGTAACCTTGTGTATTGGGCTCTATGCTTTGACCTAATGTTTTTATCTCTTATTGTCTAAGTGCTTGATGTGATTAAATAGATTTAGTTATGCTTTATGCTTCTGAGATAGGAATGAATGTTAGATCTGATATATAAGATGCTTAGTGGTTGATCTGGTGAATCTGATCTATCTTGTTGTATCTAAGTGATAAGTCTTCTTGAATCTAAGTATATACTGCGATGCTCTGTGCTATCTGCGAAGTGTTGTAAGGGTTGAATATTGATGGGTAAACCATGCTAGATAATTGCTAAGTGTTATAATCACATATATGTGTCCCAACTAAGGTTGCAGACACCTGATTCCTACAACCACCCCTGCCTCTACCTCAGGTGAGACTTCATCTTCTTCGTAGGTGTTGCTGAAAGGACCGGTAGTTAGGGTTTGTTGGTGCTCTCTTGAGTGTGAACCCTGGGTCTGCCTCTGTGCCAAAAAATGGTTTCGTTGTTGGGACCAGAAACTGTGATTGCTGGGAACTAAAGAAGAAGAAGCTTTGTGCAAAATAAGCCCTGAATCAAATCAGATCTGAAGAAAGGAAGATCAGATCTGAAGAAAAGAAGTGAGATCTGAACGCTCTATGCTCTAAGAAAAGTAAAAGTTGAAATTTTTGAAAGAAATAGGTCAGATCTGCAGAAAAGAGGTAAGATCTGTAAACTATGTACTCTGATAAAGGTAAGAATAGTTAAAAGTCTTAGATATGAAAACTTTGTGATCTATATAGGTAAGATAAGTGGAAATGTTTTGTTTCTGAAGCATGAATTTAGGTACACTTGATAGATTTTGTCCTAGCCTGAGAACTAGGGCATTGTTAGATGGAAGAAAATTTGATAGATCTGATAAGAATAATGATAGATATGTTATGCCTATGCATAGAACGAATGTTTAGACTAACAGATGGATGCAGTATCCTAGAAAGAAATTTTTGCAGGCTAACTACCATGACCCTAGTGCGTAGTACATAAGAGGTTGGGGGTCATTTAAAAGAAAGAGAGGATTGACCCTATGTTACATTTGTAGAAAACTGGGACATATAGCTAAGGAGTGCCTTGGTGGAAGAACGAGTTGTCTCTGTTGCAAGGCTTTGGACCATGAAGTATTGGATTTCCCTAGAATGATTGTCAGGTTTGAAAAAATGAATCTATGCAAAGAAAACCTTAAGGAAGATCCACAAATAGCAGAAACCAAAAAAGAATCAGAGAATATGTTACTGCAGATGAAAGAAACCTTGAATGATCACCGACATATCAAGCTATCAGAGATATTCAAAGAAAAAGAATGCATCGAAGTAAGAATAGAAGACTTCGACATTGACTGTGTTCTGGATGAGGAAACACAGGTGAATGTCATGACAGAAAAAACTTGGGAAGCCATAGGGAGACCTTCTATGACTCCATCTCTAAGTGGAATATGGTTTTTCAGAGGAAAAATGGTAAATCTATGTGGAAGGATCACTCGAATATCTATGAATGTCAATGGAATTCTGACAGAGGAAGATTTTGAAATCATCAAATTTATTGAGGACAGTGCCCTATTTACTATGTTTCTTGGAAATCCTTGGATTGAAAGAGATCATGCTAGAAAGAAGGAAGAAGAAAAAGTTTTATAACAACAGAGACAAGAGTTAAAAGACTTCAGGACCAGAAATATCGTGCAGTTGATTGAAGAACAGAAGAATAGATCGAATCCATTTCACACTAGAAACCCAGACTTTGAAGTTAGCAGAATGCCAGAGGATTCACAGAAGATTGAAGTCTTCATCGCAGATAAAGAAGAGATGTTATCCCTTAACCCTAAGAAAGAACATCAGTAGCGCAAATTGACTATATCCAAGGAAAACATAAATCAAAACGGGAAAATAACCATTGAGATGAAGCTCGTGGGAAATAAATCTAGAAAGTTAAGTAGGAAGAAGGTGAAGATGGAAAAACTACCAAAGAGTCCAGATGGAACTTCACAAAAAGAGAAATTGCAGAATTCGAGCTTCATTGAGATATCAGAACAATGACATGGGTCACTTCACCATGGCGAAGTGATATAGCCATTGGAAGCCAATATGTCCATTTGACTGCCTCTCTAAATGGGTCGAAAAGTAGTTATGGGTTACCACTAGACCGTTTGACAGCACCAGAACAGATAGAACGGATTTAATGAAGACCCCATGTCCATTGCAAGCATACCATTTTTGAGATTGCCTATTTAGCTTGTCGCACCATGCCCGAAGAACACTTTTTCCAATTAAGAAGTTGAATCTCACATAATTAGCAAGTGTCTATAGTGATCGTCACACCGTTGTTATTTATCCTAGTACAGTGCTTAAGACCAGTGTGACCCTGATTATTTTCCTTGAGCGTATATGTTTGACAAGCTCAGGGAAGCTAAAGAATCTATAAGAGAGGTACTCACTAGCCTTAGAACTAAATGATTCATGTCATAAAGATGGTTGTCTACGAGTTTACAGGCATCATCAACAAGAGGAATGCAAGCCTCCCCATCGACTGCTCGAGAAGGAACATCTCGAGCCGACACATAAAGAAGAACTAAGCATAAAGATGACATAACCAATGAAAAGTTAGTACCATCCATCCTACCAGCTTAAATACCCCCTCTGAGCGGTGCGATTAACTGGGACAACGTCCCTCGAGACTTTGAATACACCCTAGTCACTGCTTATCTACCAAAAGGAGTACGCACCTACCACGCAGATCAATACAAGGTTATGGCGTTGAAGTTTTGTGACTTCAACCTGGGAGACCGTAAAGCTTACAGCATGCTTGCCCCACACAAGTACTTAACTAGAACGAAGGGTAAGAATTCCAAGATCATCCCTCAGCAATGGAAAATGAACCTTGAGTAGTCTACGTTGCTTAGCGTCATGAAAATATCGCACTTCGGCAGACACCAAGAGGTGAATACTTGTGTAAAATTGTTGCTAGAAAGTTACCATGGAGGATACCTGTGGGTAAACCGTTGCATAATTGTTGATCTGGCATTGATCAATAGGATCACCAAGCTTAGTATGCAGGGCCCTGATCCCCAGGATTACTACCCTGGAAAGACCACGGACCACGCTCTTTCACAGAAGATTAAAGAAGCTTATGGAAATGTCAAGAAGGGAACATGAGGCTACAAGGTAGCCTCTATCGAGAGTGGCGCAGTGCCCCTTGCATGCCAAATGATAGCATGGAAATTGGTACGTAAGAACAGACCAACTCAAGTATCAGGCTTCGTAGTTGACCTCGCAGGAAAATGTGCAGAGGGACTACAAATGAACTGGGTGAAGTACTTGGTTAACTAGCTAGAGATTGACTGCAAAGAAGCCCAGGATCAGGGGCATGAATTCCATTTTAGTTGGCTACTAATATTGATCTCTTTCATTGCATGGGAGATACCAAAAGGTGCAACCTTCCTGGGCCTCAACCCTTTTGAGCCCTTAGCCGTGAAGCTCAGTACCTTATGGTACTCGAATGATATGAACAAGCAGTGGAAATCAAATGTCTTTTTTCATACATACTATAACCAACTGAAAGAATCCATAGGGGTGAACCTCGCATAACCCTGAACACTTTATAAAGGTTCTGACCTATGATAAAGTTAAGTGCAGATCACCACTTTATATACCTAACTCCACGCACTGATGAACACCAGGAACAACTTCAGTCCTATTATAATCCGATAGAAGAAGACCTGGAAGAAATCACCAAGGAATGGTTGGCAGACCTCCTTATCTCAGCAGATCCAGTAGATATGTCCAACATCGATATCCCAGAAGCTGCGTAGAATACACTTGGGCCCAGTAAGGAGAAGAAAACTAAGAAGATAAAGAAAGATGAGGAAATACAGGACATCGACAGTAGATCTGTAAGGATGACTTCCACCACACCTGATCATGGAGGTAATAATGAAGACTTCGAAGAAGTTGAACAAAGGCCAGAGGAAAAAGTAGAGATCATAAAGAAAATAAAGGGTTCACCTCCATAACCTTCTTCCAAGAAGAATTCAAAAGCATCCGTGACTAAACTAACGAACACACTCACCCCATACGACTTCAACTTTATCCTCGCGACTATGAATGAAGTTATCGAAGAGATAACAGAAAAATAGGTAGCCAAGAAAGAGGCCATGTACAGGAGAATTGAAATTGAGCTCCAAGGAGTAAAGCAAGCAGTTCAATCGAGCCATGTAGCTTCCATTGTGCCCCTTCCAGAAGAAAAAACAAAAGCAGGAGATGAACCAGTTCAACTCTGCTGGATTGCTGACACCATCGAAGGACATCTTTGAAAAGTAGAAGAAGCAATAGTACAGGCCACCCAGGCCCTAAAGCAAGCACAGGAGGAAATCATAGAGCAGCGTCGATACACACAGCAAGAGAAGGAGGCCATCCAAGCGAAATTTGATGAATATAGAGAAAAAATACAAAAGGAGAAGGAGCAGCTTCTCTTGAAGCAAGTCAAGATCAAAGAAGTTGTCAACAGAGCATTTCTCTCTATGACCGACTTAGAATAAAAGGCTGAAGAACCCTTAGACCATCAAGTGATGAGTCTTGTTGAAGTTATTCAACAACTTCAACAAAGATTCATGGACTTAGAGTTTCATATCATCCCAAGCACCCTATGAGAAGAGTGCAACCAACAAGAAATAACTTCCTAGAGTATAGTAGAAAGGATTAAAGCACTCACCGAAGAATGCAAACAATTAAGTAGCATAAGTGCGCAGATACATGCGAACCTAATCGAGAACCTGGAATTGCATAAACTGGATTCGCAACTCCAAGAAGCAAAGCAGCATGCAGATAGACTTAAGATGCAGTTGAAGGCCCTATAAACCATAGAGAAAATGAAGTGATCCCACGAGCAATACGTCGCACAACAGCAGATCCACATGATCCAGAGCAAGGTAATGGAAGTAACTCAGCAACTTCAACCTTTGTAGGATAAGGCATGTCAACTATTCTTAGAGATTGAGAACCAAGGAACAAAGCTGGAGTAGATCGTGACTACAGTCGAACAATGCCTAGAGGGACCACTCAATAACGCACTCATTCAGGTGTTCGTTGAGCAAGAGGAAACCACAAAGAAACAGGTCAAAGCGGCTCGATCCAAACTCGAGGAGTTTGAAGTAGAATTGGTCAAACCTGAGTGGCTCAGGATGAGTCATAGGTGAGTGTTGGGGGCCCGTTGGCCCTTGACCAAGTTTTGAAGAATACTTGGTCATATTTGACCGTTTTTGGGACTACGACAGCTTGCCAAATATGGAGCGCAACGCGAAGTGGAAATTAGGGAAACTAAGCCTATTTTTGGGTCCCTTTAGGGTTTTGGGTTGATATAACGGGAAAGGGATGTTGGCCCATGGGTTTACCCACGCTTAGGCCCATTTTGTAATCTATAAATAGATACTTAGGAAATGTAAGTAATAGAGGGTAGTACATCTATGTGATGTATAGCTAAAGGCTTAGTGCTAGTAACTGGATCTATGTGATCGGATGTATATTGCAAGTGCTCTGTGCATGATTGTAAGGAGATTGAAAAGCTCAGTGCAAGTTGTTGTAGTTTTGTACTGAAGTGCAAGGAAGAAGGATCTAGTGAGATGCGTAGATCTTTTGTCCTGTGCGAATTAAGGGTCATTGAATCTCTGTGTTGTAACTGCTTGATGGAGATAATATAAAGAAGAAGACTTTGTGTATGTAGCCCCAGGGTGGGGGTGAACCATGGTAACCTTTTGTATTGGGCTCTGTTCTTTGACCTAATGTGTTCATCTCTTCTTGGCTAAGTGCTTGATGTGATTAAATAGATTTAGTTATGATGTATGCTTCTGAGATAGGAATGAATGTTAGATCTGATATATAAGATGCTTAGTGGTTGATCTGGTGAATCCAATCTATCTTATTGTATCTAAGTGATAAGTCTTATCGAATCTAAGTATATACTGCGATGCTTTATGCTATCTACGAAGTGTTGTAAGGGTTGAATATTGATGGGTAAACCATGCTAGATAATTTCTAAGTTCTATAATCACAGATCTGTGTCCCAGCTAAGGTTGCAAACACCTGAGTTCTGCAACCACCCCTGCCTCTACCTCGGGTGAGACTTCATCTGCTTCACAGGTGTTGCTGAAGGGGCCGGTAGTTAGGGTTTGGTGGTGCACTCTTTAGCATGAACCTTGGTTCTGCCTCTATGCCAACACTAGGAATGACATGCAGTCTAAATATCTCCTTCATGAAGATGTTGGCAATATATATTTCCTTGAAAGTTGACTTGACAGGAATGAAGTGAGTAGACTTGATCAATTTGTCCACCACCACCATGATGGCATCAATTTTCTTGGCCGATTTTGGTAATCCAGTGATGAAATCCATGGAGATGGTTTCCCATTTCCATTCTAGAATTGGTAGAGGTTGTAGCAACCTTGTTGGGTGCCAATGTTATTCCTTAACTTGTTGGCATTCGAGACACTTAGCTAGATAGTCATCTATGTCATTTTTCAATCCAGGCCAATAGAATTGTTTCCTAGTGTTCGTGATCATTTTCTGATAACCTGGATGACTAGTATATGGTCTCTTATGTAATTCATCCATTATGAACCTCTTCAAGTCATCACAAATTGGAATATACAATCTATTTATGTAGGTCAACATGCCTTCATCAATCATCTGATAGCCTTCATACCTTATCCTTGTGGGCTCTTGCTTTAGGTATGATGTCTCTCATATCCTAACTCTCTCCGTGACATCTGTTTCACAGGTGCTTACCGCTTCCAGGTGAATCATTTTCACACTTCTGCTAAGGGCATCGACCACCCTATTTTCCTTTCTTTTGATGTGTTTGATTTTGAAATCAAACTCACTAATGAGATCCATCCACCTAGCTTGTCTAGCATTGAGTTTTGGTTGATCAAATAGGTTTCTCAACCCACAATGATCTGTCATAAGTACAAATCTCCTACCCAGGAGGTAATGCCTCCACATTTTTAAAGCATGCACTATGGCAGCCAACTCTAGAGCATGGGTCACGTAATTGATTTCATGTTCATTCAATTTTCTGGATTTGTATCAAATTACATGCCCTTCTTGCATAAGGACTCCTTTGAGTCCTTCCTTACAATAATTTGTACACACGAGGAAGTCATCATCAGGGTCTGCAATATTCATCATGGGTGCATGGGTTAGAAGGTATTTCAGTTCTTGAAATAGTTCTTCACATTCTGATGTCCAAGTGAATTTAACCCCATTTTTCTAAAGGGAAGTGATTGGACAACCAATCTTGGAAAATCTATTTATGAACCTTATATAGTATCCTACTAAGCCCATAAAGGACCTGATATCAGATACATACTTTGGGGTAGGCCATTCCATGATAGATCTGATCTTGTCAGGGTCTACAGCCACTCCTTCAGAAATAACATGGCCTAAGTAATGGAATTGCTTCTGGAAAAAGTCACCCTTGCTAAACTTAACGTAGAGATTATGATCTCTTAGTACTTGAAGAACTAATTTAAGATGTTCTTCATGTTCCTCCCTGTTCTTGGAGTATATAGGATATCATCAATGAAAACCAATACAAAACTGTCTAGGAATTTGCTAAGTACATTATTCATCAAGCACATAAAAGTGGTGGGGGCATTGGTTAATCCAAATGGTACCACCACAAATTCATAGTGACCATATATTTTCATGAAAGTTGTTTTGTGGATGTCTTCATCCTTTGCTCGGACTTGATGGTATCCATACCTTAAGTCAATCTTTGAGAAAATGGAAGAACACCTTAATTAGTCAAACAAGTCATTGATTCTTGGTAAGGGATACTTGTTCTTTATGATTGTATTATTGAGTTGTCTGTAGTCTATGCACAGTTAGAGTGTGTCATCTTTATGTTTCACAAACAAGGTTGGTGTTCCCCATGGCGACACGCTAGGTTAGATGTATCCTTTTTCCATCATCTCATTTAGATATAGTTTGATTTCAATTAGCTCTAGTTTACTCATCCTATAGGGCATTCTAGACACTGGCACTGCTCCTAGTGCAAGTTCTATGGAGAAGTCAATGTCTCTTCTCAAAGGTAGACCTGGTACCTCTTCTAGAAACATGTCTTTATACTATATTAATATGGGGTGGTCCTCTAGGTTTGGTTTTTCATCCGCAATAGATTCCAACACCTGTATTGCATATAGAGGGCATCCCTTTCTGCAATACTTTTTCATTTCAAGGGTTGATATTCGTCTCACTAAGACAGGCCTCTGAATCCCTTGAAGGGTTATTTTCCCCCCTTCTTCATTTTCACACTCCAAAGTTTTATGGTAACAGGACAAATTGGTTTTATAAGTGGCTAATCAGTCCATACCAACCAATAGGTTATAAGATCCTAGGGGAAGTATGTTAAGGGTCGCTTGGGTGGGAAATCCATCCATAATAAATTGGTGAGTTGGTTGGACCTCTGTTATTTTTCTTTTGGTTTCAGTGGCTAGTTGTACCAGCCATGGCTTAACATGTCTAATTGGTCATATTTTACACTTATCAACAGTCTGAGGGGCCACATACCTCAAATTAGAACCAAGGTCAACTAAAATAGAAACTAGATGATTGGTGATCATACCTTCCATCTCCACCACTGAAGCTTGGTGGTCGGCTTGTTTATTATTCAAGGCTACATAAATTCATGGCATGATCCTACCCACATCATTGACTATGGTAGCTTCTTGGATATTGTAGACTCTCCTACTTATCTGTTGTCTGTGTGGAAAATCCCTCAATATATGTTCTTCTCCATAACCCCAACATTTAAAGGGTTCTTTCTTTGGGTTATCAGACTTTCTTGGGGTTGCCCCAAAAGGTTCTTTCTTTGATACACACTTCTAGTAGGAAGTCTTATCCTAGAGTCCTTTCTATAGTTCTTAAACCTTGAGATTTAAACCCATTCTTCTTGAAGTGTTTCTCAAACAGTTTCCATCAGGGATGATTTTAAGGATGGAAATTTATTTTTAAATGTATAAACCTTGACGAATATTACTAATCCTTCATATGCCAACTATAAATGATTGGCGATATTTTTGTAAAAATATTCAAATTTCTAAGGATTTTATATAGTTTTTATAAATTTTTGGCAATTTTTAAGGTAAAATAATTTTATCATATAGAATTTGGGCAAATAAGTTTTAAAATAGCGAATCTCGTTTTTGGAAAAACCATGGAAAATTATCCCATGAGCGAAATTTAGCCCCTAAAATCATCCTTGGTTTCCATGAAAATTCATTCTCATGGATTCCTTTCACATTGCTAAGGTCTTCCCACCAAATGGAAGCCTTTCCATTCAGGTTGAAGATGGTTATTTGAGCCTTCAAGTTTTTAGAGTAGTCATGGAATCTGAAGTACTTCTTTAAACCAAGTAGCCAATCTTTTTCCTCTTCCCCTTTCTCAATATCTCAATTGAAAGAGGGTGGCTTGGATTTATTGAACTCTTCAAGTTCATGACTTGTGGAATTCTTTCGCTTCTTTCCTTTCCTTTGAGAATGTGAACTAGCTTTGCTACTAGAAGATCCCTCGGAGTATCCAGTTTCCTCTCTAGAGAACTCTCTCGATGAGTGTCTCCTACCTCTAGGTTGGACCTTCCTCAAGGTACTCCTCTTAGTGTGGCCCCTTATGGGACCACGTTTCTGTATCTCAGGTGGACTTTGAATTCTCTTCGTGTGTCGTCCATCCACATGACTGGTTGTGGTTCCATGTTGTAGTTTCCTCTATATGTCGGATAAGCTCTGCAGCAAGACTGCATTGATTTCCATTTAATTTTCTTTCTCTTTTATCAATCTCTCGTTGTCGACCTTTCAACTCTGTAATTCAACCATGATGCTTCTTATAGTTTTAGCTAGATCCGGAGGGGTTTCCACCACCCTCCTTTCATCATATTCTTCATCTCTATTGTGGGAGACATCCCCCACTTCATGGCGCGTCACCATGACTTGTATTTTTCCCACGATTTATTGACTGCTTGAGTGCTAAAAAAGTACTTATTGTTAGCCAAAGGTCTATTAGTGTATGAAAAACACACAGTTCATATTTCTTAAATACACACATACAATAGAAAGTTTCATTATTTTCTTCAGTAAAATTTTAACCAGACTCTTTATGAAAAAGTTAAGATAGGGTGTCACCCCTAAAATTCCTTTAAATATGGTTTTTACACAATTCATCCATGAGCCCAAGCAGGCCAATTGTTGTAACCATTATCTGATACCAATTTTTAACACAGCCGACCCCTAAATACCCTTTTAAGGGGTGGGGCATCATAATTTCGTTTTTCCTTAACTAAATCATCTTGAATCATCTCTCTGAGATTATTCATTCTATTCTACTTACCCGTAGCTTTCTAATGAATTATACCAGGCTCTAAACCAACCCTTGGTTTATATCTTACGACTTCCTGAAGTTCTTTGGGCGTTCATTGGTTGAGGGCCACATGACACCCACGTGGCTTCATCTCGTTTGTATCATCTCTAGGTTCCTACCTCCCATAGGGAAGTTCCATCCATCAACCAATCCAATGACTGGCTTAATCCTCATCTGACACATAGGTTGGTGGGGAATTCAGTGTTCAGTACTTTGACACTTTGGCGTTGAACGTCTCTTTGTTTTCTACGCATGAGACCTTCAAGAGTCCCAAACTCTATAACTCTTGTAAGCTTTCCATGTGGCTCCAACCTTCATACCTTTGGTCTCTCTTCAATGATACATCCCAAATCCTCCAGAGTCACGAAGTCCCTGACTCCTGGAATTCCGGTCACTTCACCTACCACTTTGGCTAGGCGGGCATGTACTAGGAACTGACATGTAGGAGGGGTCACGGTGACACATCTCACATTCCAATGGTTCTAGAGGGTATGTGATACACATGAATCAGGGTGACACATGGCATGTCAAACTAGGGTCCATGTCACCCTGGGGGACGTCACTGCACCATGTCACTCCGGACTGACATCCTTCTAGCATCCCTCAGATCTCATGGTCGAGATCTAGCCACGTAGATCCATATATCTATGACTCTTGTTACTTAGGGGATTCAACATTCGAGATTTTTGCAATGTAAAATCCTCTTTTCTCTCGAATTTGGTCAGTGTCGAGCTGACCACATATTAGATATGATGGTTAGGAAAATTCTTGAAGTGTCCTCGAATCAACGGCTCTCGTTACTTCAGGCTTCGGAGCTTATCGACACACCACACCTTAAATTTCCCCGGAGTGCCCAGTATCCAGACTAAAATATCTAGCACCACGCATCCCCTGTATATCAACGATGGAGAGGGATCCCGAAGAATCTCAGGATCGACGGTCCTCATTACTTCATGACTTCGATCTTCGAGGATTTTGGCGTTACAACACCCCTGTCCTCCCGAAGCAGTCAACGTCAATATGACTACATCATAAATATGACGGCTAGGAAAGAACCCGAAGGATCCCTAGATATACGGTCCTGGTCACTTTACAGCTCCGGCCTTTGGGGGTTTTGGATTTAATTCCAATCCATTCTCCCGAAGAAGGACTTCGTCGAAGTACCATGTGTGGGTCCCTCCTCCTGGATGATCAGATGGTAGGTGGGGCTCTTGATGATCTCCCCCAAATCTACGGCTCTCCTTTATTTTGTAACTTCAGCATTTAGGGATTTTGATGCTATGGCATCCCCATTCTCCTAAAGTCATACTCCATCGAATTCATTATGGAAAAGACCCAATGGTTGAGGGAACCTCTGAACATTCTCGATCGGTGGTTCGTGCTACTTCACAATGGGGGGGGTTGGATCTTGATTTAGTTGGTAAGATAAGTTCATATAACCACTAGGGAAACAACCCAACGTCGGTCAACCTTATAGGTGATCGTAACTCTTTGTCACCTTCGACCAGTTTGTGACTAGTAGGGATGACAATACTTCGAAGTCCTGGACTTCAGGAGTTTCGAAGCTAGAAGGGATTATCTCCCTTAGGATTAGACTAAGGTTCCTAGGTGTTGGTCATATGGGTTCTCCTGAACATATCTCGTTCTCTCATCTTCCAAATGAAAGGATCTTCCCTTTCGAGACTTAAATATCGCTATCCTTCCTGAGCTTCATCATGAAATTGTTAAGGACTTGGGAATTATATCCTTGTCGCATAACAAGGAATCTGAAGGAGATAGCCTCTTCAGACAGACAAGGCCATATTGATGCAATACTTTCTATCTCAGTTGTCCTACAAGTTTATGTCCCAAGACATCTTGAAGTCTAAGTTGGGGCATATAGACAGTCAACCAGAAGCATAAGTTCCCTAGAAGAAAAATGCATACACATAGCTTAAAATTTTCAATACATAAACCATTTATATATATATATACATGCATTCATCCATTATTCCATTTCAATGCACAAAGTATGAAAACACTTATCATAACCAGAAGACGTGATGAGACTACTGGAAAGGGGTTTGTTTCCTCCCAACCATAGGCTCACTCACTCCTAACGAATTTACCACTGGCCACCCCCGATCTACACCACGATGTTCTGAGAGATAATTCTTTCTTTCGGCTTAGCAACAGTTAGGGACAGAGGTTACTCTCTTCCTCCCACAAGATCTTAGCAATGGGTTTTCTCTATACCAAGAAAGGAGGTTTGCCTGAGTACTTCCTCAGCCACTCATCACCCTCATTTATCAACTTGTATCATAAGCCTGCTATCCACATCTTGTGACCAGAACATGTTCATTTCTTAGTTCTTTCTTGAACCCAAGAGCTTAGTCTCTTTTCTCTCCACTCTTCGCAGGTCTTCCTCTACCCACCACACCTTCCTTTATTTATTTCCTTAGAAAGATTGTGTGTGGCCTGAATTCCTATCCTATGGTCAGGTATGAAAGCCGTACAGATGGGTGCTCTGAACCATCCCCTCATTAACTCTTGAGGAGGTCTTCCCACCTACCAGCCTGATTTTAATTCAATCCTAGGTCAGAGGGTTGTTCTATTCCTGAGAAATTAAATCCAGCAAAGTATTGGTTTGATGGGGATTATCTCAACCATTTTTTGGTTTCCCTCACCATCTCTTTCATAGCATATGTGGTCTATCTTGGCAAACCCCCCTTTTCAGCAGTTATGCAACACTTATCCATTTTCTATTAATAATATAAATTACATTCATTGACCTTTTATACAAAGGTTCATCAAATCAAACATTCACACATATCGAGTTTTCCATAGTCTCTTGGCCAATATAGTTATATTAACAAACTAGGGGAAATAGGGGTGTTACACATGTAATTTCAAAATTTAGGGATCTCTTCAGCTTCCTCCCCGATATCTTGTTTGGTGTCTTCTTCATCATCTGAGTCAATATAAGTATTTTCAAACTCGTATGTTACTTCCATAAACTTTTTGATTTGACGACCATCTTCAAAAACTTGCCAGTATTTGATATTATCAAGAATGTAAGGTTTGTATCTCATCATGATCTCATATTTAAATTGAGGGGTGGTTGGTACTTTAAAGGTACTACAAGTTACTTCTAAGGAATTATCTAGATGATTAAACTCTCTCAAAACAATAGAAACATTGAAAGCTTCATAAAAATTATCAATCATATCCCATACCCAATTCATGCATTCCCTCATTCTTGGGTGCCTTGTTTGATAGGATCCTTTTACTTGTTGCACATATATTTCTGAATCTCCAAATACCACTAGCTTAGTAATTTACATCTTTCTTGTTGCCTTCGGGCATAATATCAAGGCTTCATATTCAACTACATTATTTTTGGCCTTGAAATCAAGCTTGTAGCACAAATGAATTTATTTTTTGGTGAGGGAGATGACCACTACATCGGCAAATCAGTAGTTGTCGGTTGGAAGCTTGAAATGTCAACTACACAGATCAGATGAATCAATATCCATAGGATCCGATGAGTAATATCTTTGGTCGATCATAGGCGCACCTGTCGAAGCTATCAAGGTTTGCAATGTCATAAAACAAAACAATCATCAGTTTAGCTTGATCAAATCTGGAACATTGATCGGAGTTTCTATAGATGGACTGGGATCTGTCGATATTTCTCATCCATGGGAAAAAATTTGAATAAGAAAACTATATCCTGCTGACGCGAGCCTAGAACCGTGGCAAATTTTTATTCGATCAAGATGATGTTGGCGTTGCTAAGATACCTAACACATGTCACCTGAATTGGATATGCATTTCAACACCTTTGACTGGTTCTATATGTTCACATGGAATTATATTATTGGCTCGGACAATGCTTCACTGACGTGATGATGTGACACCTAGCTGGGAGGATTTTTTACATGGTAAAAGATATGGACCTTTGATTGGTCCCACTTGAAAAATATCTGAGAGCATATCAGAACCATCCATTTTGGGTGCCCCATCGAAGTGGTCATGGTATGGTCATTCAACTTGACATCGACAAGGGAACTCTAAGGGAAAATATCAACCATCAATATAGAGCCACAAGGGGAAGTTTGATGATGCAGTATACCCTTTGATCTGGCTCAACCAAGAACCTAAAATTGGATAAGGTAAATCTCATTACATTGACGTCACCCTGGAAATATGGTGCCTTCTCACAAGTTCACGCTAGCACTAATATGGAAGATAGGAAGGACACATGTCAGACGATTGTGATACATTTACCTATGCATCCGACGGTTTCCACATGTCCACGTGGAAGTCGTTGGTTGGCTCTGATGGTGCTCTGTTGGTGGGCTGACACAACACCTAGCTGAGGAAACTCCAATTTAGATATCATATCTAGACTATGGATCGGTTTTATCTGAAAGAGGTCCAAAATAATATCTAGAGTGTTGATCGGTCTCATTTGAAAGAGGTATGAAAGAAGATCTAGAGTTTTTATCAGAGGTCTAAGGATAACAGAGAGTTGTTTATCTGGGGTTGCAAGGGAGAAAAAATGGATAAGACATGAAAAATATTACATTGTGTCACCCTGGACACGCGACAACTTTCCATTTTCCCATGATGGAATTAATGTGGTAGGGGAACAGGACATGTGTCACCCATGTTTTATATTATTTGGGGTGACTTTGGTGGGTTCCACATGTCCACATGGAATATCTATATTGGTTCTGACAATATCATGTTGGCATGCCAATATTTCGTATCTTCTGCAATTTTATGATGACAACATCGTCATCGACACTGTGAAAACTTACGTCGGGGTTTCATATTTGCATTTCTTTGATGATGATATAGACCTTGATATCCGTCATTAATCTTTTACCGAAATGAGGAGAGCCACTAATATTTCATCAAAACCAAAAGAGTCATTGATCTGTCGTCAAAACCAAGAGAGTCATTGATCTATCATTGAATCTCAGAGAGTCATGCACTTATTTCCAAACCAAAAGCTATAAACGGCTAACGAAAAGAACATCACACTGACGTTGTATGTGGTAGACAGGTCTCACTAGTATGCATTGGCACTGATGTGGTAGAAAGGTAGGAAATGTGTCCTCTGGTTTTGATATATTGACTTATGTATCTGGCGAGTTCCACACGTCCACATGGTAGCTGCTAGTGGGCCCTGGCAGTGCTATGTTGGAAGGCCATGTGTAATGATAATTTGGCACACTGGGATCATGGATCAAATCTGAGTCATTGATCTCTCAGGACACTGTTGATGGCGTGATGGAATATGTACCATCCATCAAAGGTGCATCATCGGAGCACTTGAGGCTTGAATCCAAATGTGACTCAAATGAAGGGACAATCTCGACATTTGATTTGAAAGCGGGTGTGTGATGAGATCTAGTGGTCGATCTTTTGGGGTCCAAAAAAATGTTGATTTTGGGCTTGTAGGCCACAGTCTTGTTGTAAGCTCCTTATCAATAGACTTAGGCCCTTTTCACGTGTGATGAGCCACTTTTGGACCTTTGATAAGCACCCAAGAGATTAATTGTTTCATTATGTGTACAAGGAAATGGATATTCTTGTTGTTCCTTCATTATTTCATAGGAAAATTTGACTCTTGACTACTCGGGGGTTATAATTGTTGGCTTTTCTACCACTAATTTGTTGAATCATAGCCTGGCCACTTTAGTAAGCCTTCATATCTTTGACAAAAAAATATATAGTAGTAACATATGGAAACAACGAGAACAACATACCCCTACAGTATATAGATAACTGTAGAAGAAGTGCCTTCTCCTGTTGGGTTATGGAGTCTGCCCAAAAAGATACATCACCTCCAGACCTAAAAAATGATCTGATATGTGACACAAAAATGATCAACAAATTATATTTTTAGAAACCTACCTATTTCCTGAAGTAATTAATGGTGAATGAAGTCAAATTAAAAATTCATGGAAAAAAATGAAAAGGAATTATTTATGTATAGGGTAAGAAAAACTTGTAGTGATTAGTACACCAAGAATTTCTTGAGGAACCTCCCATTTACAAGAGCCCCAAACAATTCTATATCCAGATGAGCTAAATCATAAGTGTTGTTATCTTGGACTACAACCACTTGGAAAGGTCTAAGCCAAAGATTATTAAATTTTCCATGTTCCTTTAGCTTCTCTTCGAGCATCCCATTTCAGGACCAAATCCCTTGTCATGAAAATTATTTCCTTGTTCCTTTTATCAAATATTTATTTTATTCTTTCTTGGTGAACTTAATACTTTATCTGAACTTGTTCTGTAACTTGTTGAAATTCAAGTAGCTGACTAATTCTTATTTGCATGTCATTTGATTATGTGTCCTCTTCTTGCAGTAATTTCATCACAGGGAGGTTGATTTGAATGGGGGAAATGGCTTCCAACCCATACACCAACTGAAAAGGGGAAGTTGCAATGGCCCTCTTAATGGAAACTCTATCTACTCAAACAACATATTTTAGGAAGGAATCCCATGCCTTCTTGTTTTGAAATAACATTTTCTTGATAATATTGATAAGGTTCTTATTGGAATATTTAGCCAAACCATTTCCCTGTGGCCTGAAAAAACTTAACCAATTTGGAAGATTTGAAAGCCATAGAATTATCAACAACAATATTTCTTGGGCACCCAAATCTGGCCAAGATATTTTCGTCTAGGAAATTTATGATGATTGTATCGATGGTTTCTCTTGTGGGTATGAACTCCACCCATTTTGTGAAATAATATGTGGTTGTCAAAATACATTTGTTTTGTCCACTTGAATTTGCATTAATCTTGCCAATGAAGTCTAATCCCCACTGTTGGAAAGGTGTCTCAACTTTGATTGGTTTTGGTGTGGAGGGGAATTAACTTCTTCTTTCCTACAAAAATTTGACATTATACACATGCTTGAACCAAACCATGTACATAAGAAAATAAAGAGGTCTAGTAATACCTAGCTCTAAGGATCTTATATGCAGTGGCTCTCCAAGCATGGTGACCCCCACACACACCCTTATGAAACTCAATTAGTATGCCCTCAGTTTCTTCCTCAGTGAGGAAATTTAAGAGTATTCCCCTTGGTTCCTTCCAGAACAATTTTTCCCCCAAAATGCAATACTTTGCAACCTTAAGCTTAATAGATCTAGCCCTGGATTTATCCCATGCTAATGAGTGGCTGAAATTTTGCAAGTGAAATATGATGTCTTTATACCAATCAGATTGAGAAAATTTGGCACTTACCTCTAAGGATGGTTCTAGTGTTTCATACTCTTTACACTCTACTACTAAAATGTTTTCTAATATTTGATTCAAGTTTAAAACTTTGCAGTTAGATTTAGCTAACAATTTGTCTAGTCCTTGTTCTTTTACTAGCTTTGTCGGATTGATTTCCCCGTCATACTCCTAAATCTTAGCAATCCATTTATTTCTTCTTCCCTCACTGTCAAGCTCTGTGAGAATGTCCTTTATAGTATTGGTAGGTACATAATCCAATATCTTAGAGTGCAATATATAATCTCTGAAACCTTTAATTATTTAACTAATGTATAATATTTCTTTTCCATGCTACTATTTTTTCGCTCAACATCTCTCAGGGCCTTGTTGAAAAGGCTATGGGATTCTCTTGGTATTTTTCATTTTTATGAAGCAACACAAAAACTATCGTGTGTTTTGATGCAAAAGAGAAAATGAGGAAATCCTTTTCATAATTTGGGTTGATCAAGATTGGATACTCTCCCAAGGCTTCCTTGATCTGCTAGAAATATTCGTTGGCTCCAGTTGTCCACTTGACTTCATGGTCCTTTTTCAACATGTTGGTAATATGCTTCACCATTTCAGCCAAATCGGGGACAAAGCATCTAAGAAATACTATTCTACCTAGGAAGTATGTACTTATTTCTTGTTTGTAGGATGAGCAATTTTTTTTATTTCCTCCACCCTTTCTGGATCTATCTTCACCCCTTCTTTGGATACTATATGGACAAGAATATTTCTTTCTTTCATATAAAAATAAGACTTTTGGGGGTTCAAGGATAGCCCAAACTTACTACACTTCACAAAGGTTTTCCTTAAATGCTTGATGTGATCTTCATCTATCTTGGAGAAAACAATCATGTAATCAAGGTATATGGCAATGAACGTGTCTCTCTCACCCACAAAAGCAATGTCCATATCCCTCTGAAAAGTTTCTCCTGCATTTATTAGACCAAAAGGAATTTTTTCATACATGAAAGTCCCACATGGTGTTGTGAAGGATGTCTTCTCTCTTTCATCTAGGTGCATGGCCACTTGGTTGTATCCCAAAAAACCATCTGTCATGGATATCATGTTTACACCTACTAATTTTTGCAGTATATGATCCATCTTAGGTAGGGGGTAGTTATATTTTAATGAGAATTTATTCAAGTTCTTGAAGTCCACACATAGCCTTATTTCCCCACTCTTATTTCTCACTGGAACTAAATGAGCAACCCATACAGAGTACCTTAAGGGAATAATAATCTGGGCATCTAATAATTTTCTCACCTCTTTCTCAATGGTATGAAAAATAAGAGAATCAACTTTCCTGAGATTCTACTTGAAAGGTTTAGTAACAGGCTTGAGGGGTATTCGATGTTGGATGATACTGGTATCATAAGTTTTTAAGTCTTCTTATTTCCATGCAAAGGCATCCATGTACTCTTTGAACATCTGTAAATACTATGTCCTATGATCATCGAGAACACTTTTGGACAACTCAATATATTTAGGATCGTTTTTCATTCTCTATATTATATTCTCCAATGCTATCATCTTTGGGGATGACAACTAGTTTGACAGGTATATCATTTCTATTAAAAAACTATTCTAAAGGAACTACTCCTTTGGGACTGAATTTATTCTTAAGCTGCAAGTCTTTATGCTCAGCCATGTAATTGATAAATTTAGTGATCTCTTCAACTTCCTCCCCAATCTCTTGTTTGGTGTATTCTTCATCATCTAAGTCAATATAAGTATTTGCAAACTCATCTATTACTTCCATGAACTTTTTGATATGTTGATCATCTTCAAAAACTTTCCAGTATTTGATATTATCATGAATGGAAGGTATTTATCTCATCCCAATCTCATTTAAATTGAGTGGTGGCTAGTACTTTAAAGGTACTACAATATACGACCCGCATGGGTGTAGAACGATTGGCAAGTGTCATGTAAATGGAATGAAATTTGTAAAAAGGAGGTCTCAAGTTTGATTCTCACCCGGATTTACTTGTGATCCATTATTGTGGGTTGTGTGGAGCACCTGGGGTTATAGTGGTAGCCGACGGGGATTGACCCTATGTCACACAAGTATGAGAACTGCGAGTTTTTGATTCCCCCAGTACAAAAAAAAGGTACTAGAAGATATTGCTAAGGAATCAGCTGGTTGATTAAAATCTCTCAAATCAACAAAAATGTTGAAAGATTCATAAAAATTATCAATCATATCCCATACCTGATTCATGTATGCCCTCATTCTTGGGTTCCTTGTTTCATAGGATCCTTTTACTTACTGCACAACTAGCTTTGAATATCCAAGTACCACTAGCTTGGTAATTTGCATATTTCTTGTTTCCTCCAGGCCTAAGATCAAGGCTTCATATTCAACTACGTTATTTGTGGCCTTGAAGTCAATCTTGTAGGAAAAATGAACTTCTTTTTTAGTGGGGGAGATGAAAACTACGTCAGTGATTCAGTAGATGTCGGTTGGAAGCTCGAAATCTCAATTGCATAAATTGTGTGATTTAATAGTCGTTGGATCAATTTAATCCAGTAATATCAACCATCAATCAGAGGTACACATATCAGAGCTATATGGGTTTGCAAAGGCGTAACAAAAAACCCATCAAATCATCCTGATCGGATCTAGAACATTGATCAAAGTTGTTGGAGATGGACTGGGATTTGTCGATCTATCTCAACCATGGGAAAACTTTTTTCTAAGGAAAATATATTGTGTAAACACGAGCCTAGACTCATGGAGAATTTTTATTCGATCATGATGATGATGACGTGGCTAAGATACCTAACACATGTCACATAAATTGAATATGCATTTGGGCACATTTGGTTGGTTTCATATACCCCTTATGGTAGTCTATGATTGGCTCTGACAGTTCTTCATTGGTGTGCTAATGTGACACATGGTCAGGAGGCTTTGATACCTGAGAGAAGATATGGACCGTTGATTGGTCCTTCTTGAAAAAGGTCCGAGAGCATATCAGGACCATCCATTTTGGGTGCCCCATCATAGTGTTCATGGTATGGTCATTTATCATGACTTCGATGAGTGAAAATTTAAACCATCAATCCAGAGCCACCAAGTGAAGTATGACTATGAATGAGAGCCTTCGATCTTGATCGACCAATAACCTAAAATCAGCTAAGGAAAATATCATTATGTTAACGTCACCCTGGACACATGGTACCTTCTCATTAATCCACGCTGGCACTAATATGGACGACAGGTAGGACACATGTCACCCAGTTTTGAGACGTTTACCTATGCATCAAGTGGTTTCCACATGTCCACGTGGAATCCACTACTTGTCTCTCATTGTGCTCAGTTGATGGGATGAAACAACTATTGACCAAGGAAAATCAAATTCAGGGATCATATCTTGACCATTGATCGATCTTACCTGGAAGAGGTCTGAGAGAAGATCTAAAACGTTGATCGATCTCATTTGAAAGAGATCTGAAAGAAGATCTATAGTGTTTATTGGAGGTCTGAGGATAACAAAGAGTCATTTATCTGGGGCTGCGATGGAGAAAAAAAAGCTAAGGCATGAATAATATTGCATTGGTGTCACCGTGGACACATGAAAACTTTCCATTTTCCCATGATGGTGCTAATGTGGTAGGGAAACATGACACATGTCACCCATTTTTTATATTCTTTGTGGAAAATTTGGTGGGTTCCACATGTCCACATGGAATCTATGGATTGGTTCTGATAGTATCATGTTGGCATGCCAAGTTGTCATCTCTTCTACATTTCATCGATGAAGACATCGTCTTCGACATTATTAAAAATTGTGTTGGGGGTTTCTCTTTTCATTTTGATGAAAATGAGCTACACCTTGATCTCCATCATTGATCTTTCAACGAAATGAGGAGAGACATTGATATTTCACTTAAACCAAGAGATTCGTTGATCTATCACTGAAACCAAGATTGTCATTGATCTATCATTGAATCTAGGAGAGTCATGCATATATCATCAAACCAAAATATAGAAACGACTAAGGAAAATATTGTCATGCTAACGTCATCCTGAACACGTGGGGCCTTCTCATTGGTTTTCACTGGTGTTGATGTGGAAGATAGGTAGGACATGTGTCAACCAATTTCAAGATATTGACTTATGTATGTGGTAGTCTCCACACGTCCACATGGAAGCCACTGGTGGGCCTAGAGGCTCTCTGCTAAAAAGCCATGTGTATTGATGAGTTGGTACATTGGGGTCATGGATAGAATTTGAAACATTTATCTCTTAGGACATGGTTGATGGCGCGATGGAATCTGCACCATACATTGAAGGTGCACCATCAAAGCGCTTGAGGCTTGGATCCAAATACGACTTCGATGAAGGGAAAATCTAGATCGTTGTTTTGAAAGTGAACGCACGATGATATCTAAGTCATCGATATTTTGAGGTCCAAAAAACTATTGATGTTGTGATTGTAGGTCGTTGTATTGTTCTAATCTCCCTACAAATAGACTTATGCCATTTTCACATCCAACAAGGCACTTTTAGACCTCCGATAATCCCCTGAGGGATTTATTTTTTCTATGCGTACAATGACATGGATTTTATTGTTGTTCCTTCATTATTCCATAGGAAAATTTGACTCTTGACTTCTTAAGAGATATTAATTTTTCCTTTTCTACCACTAATTTTTCCAATCACAGCCTGGCCACTTCAGTAAACCTTCATATCTTTGATAGGAACAAATATAGTACTAACATTTGGCTCCAGTGGGGACAACAAAACCCTCTGGTCTACCGATAACTATAGAAGAAGCGTCTTCTCTTTTTGGGTTATAGAGTCTACTTGAAAATATACATCTCCTTCAGACCTAAAACTTGATCTGATATGTGACACAAAAATGCTCAACAACTTATATTTTTAGAAACCTGCCTATTTTTTGAAGTAATGAATGGTGAATGAAGTAAAACTAAAAATTCATGGACAAAAATGAAAAGGAAGAATTATTTATGTACAGGGTAAGAAAAACTTGTAGTGATTAGTACTGCAAGAAGTGCTTGAGAAACCTCCAATTTACAGGAGTCCCAAAACATTTTCCATCTAGATAAGATAAATCATAAGTGTTGTTATCTTATACAACAACCACTTGTAAAGGTCCAAGACAAATATTATCAAATTTACCATTTTTCCCTTTAGCTTCTCTTCGAGCATCCCATTTCAGGACCATATCCCCTTTCATGAAATTTATTTCCTTGGTCATTTTATCAAATATTTCTTTTATTCTTGCTTGTTGAACTTAATAATTTATCTAAACTTGTTCTCTTACTTGTTGAACTTCAATCATCTGATTAATTCTTCGTTGCATGTCATTTTATTATGTGTCCTATTCTTGCATTAATTTCATCATGGGGAGGTTGATTAGAAGGGGGAAAATGGCTTCCAACCTATACACCAACAGAAAAGGGGAAGTTCCAATGGCCCTCTTGATGGTAACTCTGTTTTCTTGGACAACATATTTTAGGTGGGAATCCCATGTCTTCCTATTTTGAGATAACATTTTCTTGATAATCTTGTTAAGGTTATTAATGGAAGATTCAGCCAAATCATTTCCCTGTGGCCTGAAAAAACTTAAATAATTTGGGAGATTTGAAATCCAAAGCATTATCAACAATTATCTTTCTTGGGAACCCAAATCTAGCCAAGATAATTTCCTCTGGGAACTTTATGATGACTTTATCGGTGGCTTCCCTTGTAGATATGGCCTCCACCCATTTTGTGAAATAATTTGTGGCTGTCAAAATCCATTTTTGATCTCCACTTGAATTTGGATTAGTCTTTCCAATGAAGTCTAATCCCCATTGTTGGAAAGGTATCTCAACTTTGATTGGTTTTAATGGGAGGGGCATCAACGTTTTCTTTCCTACAAACATTTGACATTCTACACATGCTCGAACCAAACCATTTACAAAATAAAATAAAGAGGGATATTAATACCAAGATCTAAGGATCTTATATGAAGTGTCTCTCCAAGCATGGTGGCCCCAACACGTACCCTTATGAAACTCAATGATTGTGCCCTCATTATTTTCCTAAGTGAATAAATTTAGAATTATCCCCCTTGGGTCCTTCCAGAACAATGTTTCCCCCAAAATGAAATATTGTACAACCTTAATATTAATACACCTAACCCTGGCTTTATCCCGTACTCATGAGTAGCTGAAATTTTGCAAGTAAAAGATGATGTATTTATACCAATTAGATTGATAAAATTTGGTACTTCCCTCTAAGGATGGTTCTTATGTTTCATCCTCTTCAGTATTTGTTGCTAATATTTTTGCTAATAATGCATACGAGTCTAAAACTTTGCAATTATATTCAGCCAATAGTTTGGATAGTCCTTGTCCTTTTACTAGCTTTGTGGGATTGATTTCCACGTCATACTCATGAATCTTAGCAATACATTTACCTTTTCTTCCCTCACTATCATGATGTGTGAGAATTTCCTTTATAGTATTGGTAGGTACATAATCCAATATCTTATAGTGCAATATATAATCTTTGAAAGCCTTTAATCCTTTGACTAATGTATAATCTTGCTTTTCCATGCTACTGTTTTTTAGCTCAACATATTTCAAGTCCTTTCTGAAAAAGGCTATGTGTTTCTCTTGGTATTTTGAATTTTTATAAAGCAACACAGCAATTATCCTATGTCTTGATGTAAAAGAGAAAATGAGGAAATCCTTGTCATAATTCGGGCTGATTAGAACTATAGAATCTCCCAAGGATTCCTTGATCTATTGGAAAGACTATTTGTCTTCAGTTGTCCACTTGACTTCATGGTCCTTTTTCAACATGTTGGTAATATGCTTCATGATTTCAATGAAATTAGGGACAAAAATTCTCAAAAATTCTATTTTAACTAGGAAATATTGTACTTCTTTCTTTTTCCTAGGCTGAGCACTTTGTTTGATTTCCTCCACCCTTTTTGGATCTATATTCACCCCTTCTTTGGATACTATATGGCCAAGAATCTTTCCTTCTTCCATAGAAAAATAAGACATCTTGGGGTTCAAGGACAACCCAAAATTCATACACTTCACAATGTTTTTCCTTAAATGCTTGATGTGATCTTCATATGTCTTGGAGAAAACAATCATGTCATCAAGGTATATGAAAATGAACTTGTATCTCTCACCCACAAAAGCACTGTCCATATTTCTCTGAAAATTTTCTCCTGCATTTATTATAAAAAAGGCATTTTTTCATACATGAAATCCCACCATGGTGTTGTGAAGGACGTCTTCTCTCTATCATCTATGTGAAGGATGTATTCTCTCTGGAAGCTCAAAATATCAACTACATAGATTATGTGACTCAGTAGTCATAGAATCGGTTTCAGCGAGTAATCTCAACAATCAATCAGAGGCACACCTATCGGAGCTATCAGGGTTTGCAAAGGCGTAAAAAAAAAAACCATTGGATCAGCCTGATCAGATCTAGATTGTTGATCAAAGTTGTTGGAGATGGAATGGGAGTCATCAATCTATATTATCCATGGGAAAAAAAATTTCTAAGGAAAATATATCATGCTGACATGATCCTAGACTTGGTTCAACATTTTATTTGATCATGATGATGTTGATGTGGCTAAGATACCTAACACATGTTGCTTGAATTGGATATGCATTTGGGCACCTTTGGTTGGATCCATATGTCCATGTGGCAGTCTATGATTAGCTCTGAAAGTGCTTCTCTAGTGTGTTGTTGTGACACATGACTGGGAGGTTTTAATACCTAAGAGAAGATATGGACCGTTGATTGGTACCACTTGAAAAAGGTCTGAGAATAGATCAAGACAATCCATTTTGGGTGCTCCATCAGAGTGGTCAGGGTATGTTCATTCAATATGACTTTGACGAGGAAAATCCAAGGGTAAATATCAATCATTGATATAGAGCTACCAGGGGAAGTCTGACGATGGATGAGATCCTTAGATATGGCTCGACCAAGAACCTAAAATAGGCTAAGGAAAATCTCATTGCATTGACATCACCCTGGACACATGGCACCTTCTCATTAGTCCATGTTGGCACTAATCTGGAAGATAGGTAGGACACATGTCACTTGGTTTTGAGACATTTACTTGTACATATTATGGTTTCCACATGTCCACATGGTAGCTGCTGGTTGGCTCTAACAATTATCTGCTTCCAGGATGACATGACACTTGATTGAGGAAACTCCAATTCAAAGATCATATCTAGACCATTGATTGGTCATATCTGAAAGAGGTTTGAGAGAATATCTAGACCATTGATCAGTCTCATTTGAAAGAGGCATGAAATAAGATATTGAGCATTTATTGGAGGTTTGAGGATAATAGAGATTCATTGATCTAGGGATGCAAGGGAGAAAAAATGACTAAGGAATGAACCATATTACACTGACGTCACCCTGGACATGAGATAACTTTCCTTTTCCCCATGATGGAGTTGATGTAACAGGGGAACAAGACACATGTAACCCATTTTTTATATTCTTTGGGGTGACTTTGGTGGGTTCCACTTGTCCACATGGAAACTGTGAATTGGTTCTGATAGTATCCTGTTGACACACCAAGCTATCATCTCTTCTGCATTTTGTCAATGATGACATCATCATCGACACTATGGAAACTTGCATCAAGGGTTTCTCTTTGCACTTTTCTGACAACGATCTACACCCTAATATTTGTCATTGATATTTCTCTGAAATGAGGAGAGTCATTGATCTTTCACTGAAACTAGGGGAGTCATTGATCTGTCATTGAATACAAGAGATCCATGCATCTATCCCCGAACCAAAATCTAGAAATGACTAAGGTAAATATCATCATATTGATATCATCCTGAACATCTGGTTCTTTCTCACTTGTATGCATTGTTGTTGATGTGGAAGAGAGGTAGGAAACGTGTCATGTGGTTTCAAGATATTCACTTATGTATGTGGCAGGCTCCACGCGTCCACATCGAAACCACTGGTGGGCCCTGATAATGCTCTATTGGCAGGCCACATGTAATGTTGATTTGGCACGCTGGGGTAATGGATCGAATCTGAGTCGTTGATATCTTGGGACATGGTTGATGGCGCAATGGAATATGGACTATACATCAAAGGTGCAACATCAGAGTGCTTGAGGCTTCTATCCAAATGAAACTCTGACAAAGAAACAATATTGACCATTGATTTGAAATCGGGTGTGTGATGAGATCTAAGCCATCGATCTTTTGGGGTCCAAAAAACTATTGATGTTGTGCTTGTAGGTCGTGATCTTGTTGTAAGATCCTTACCAATAGACTTAGGCCCTTTTCATGTGTGACAAGCCGCTTTTGGACCTCCAATAAGGACCCGAGGAATTAATTTGTTCCTTATGCATACAAGAGAGGGGATTTTCGTGTTGTTCCTTCATTCTTCCATTGGAAAATTTTAGTCTTGATTGCTCAGAGGCTATAAATGTTTCCTTTTCTACCACTAATTTTTCCAATCACAGCCTGGCCACTTCAATAAACCTTCATATCTTTGACAATAACAAATATATTACTAACATGTGGCTCCAATGGGGACAACATACCCCTGTAGTCTGTTGAGAATTATAGAATAAGTGCCTTCTTCTGTTGGGTTATGGATTCTACTCAAAAGGATACATCTCCTTTAGACCTTAAAATTGATCTGATATGTGACACAAAAATGCTCAACAACTTATATTTTTTGAAACCTACCTATTTGATGAATTAATGAATCATGAATGAAGTAAAATTAGAAATTCATGGACAAAAATGAAAATCAATTATTTATGTGTAGGGTAAGAAAAACTTGCAATGATTAGTACTGCAACAAGTGCTTAAGGAACCTCTCATTTATAGGATCCCAAACAATTCTCCATCCAGTTGAGATAAATCATAAGTGTTTTTATCTTGGACTGCAACTACTTGGAAACTTCCAAGCCAAAGATTATCAAATTTTCCATTTTTCCCTTTAGATTCTCTTTGAGCAACCCATTTTAGAACCAAATCCCATGTCATGAAATTTCTTTCCTTGGACCTTTTATCAAATATTTCTTTTATTCTTTCTTGATGAAATTAAGACTTTATCTAAACTTGTTCTTACTTGTTGAACTTCAATCAGCTGATTAATTCTTATTTCACTAGTACATATTGGAAAATTTTCAACATTCTATTTGCGATGTTATGGACAAAATTGGCCATACTGTCGAAAAATAGAGGAAATTTTAATTTTTTTCCATATTTCTCGATAACGTCGCAAGAATGACGTAATACAAACATATCTCTCTATTTGTAATGCCCATATAATTCTAAACATCATTTAAGTTTCCTAAACATTTTATGAGAGTAATTTGAAACAGTAACTTCTTAGCATAAGAGTGATTCTCATAACAGCAACTGCAGTAACTTAGATTTATCAATAAATACTGAATTCATGACAGAAATAAATACATAACTTAACAAAGTACCTGGTTCTGATGCTAATTGTTGTTGCCACTGTGCCTTGCCGCTGCCTTTATGCTCCCTGCTACGCAGATCAATCCTGCCACAAATAGGAAAATAGCTGCCCAAAACTACTGTCCTCCCTGCCAACTAGGAAAACTACCTAGCTCCAGGATATCTACGGATATCCTAGCCCTCCGTGCCCAAAACCTCCAGCAACTCAGTGCCTCCCCTGATCAAAAGCCATAGTCTCAAAACTTTGTGCTCACAGTAAGTCCAAAAGTCCACAAAATACAGTAGTGCTTAGAAACTCATTGCTCACAGCAAAACACAACCGTCCAGAGGCTCTCTGCTCACGGAAAAACACCACAGTCTAAGCCAATACAACCGACTCAGCAAATACAGTCCGCAGCATCCATCCCCGTTGAATGGTGCGCACATCCCTCTCTTCCCGTCCCTTATTCCTCCCGGCCGACTCAAGCAGTTACTCCTCCAACCACCCTGCATCCTCCGTCCTTCGTCATGAGTTAATTTTTTATCTCCTCGGGATCCATGGCTATCCCTCTCTGCATATGCCACCATTTTTATATCATTTTTCATTGATCTATTAATTTTATTTCACAGGTCATTAAATGTGATCTGTAATTTGAACTATTACTTAGTTAACCATAATTAATTTCTTTAATTAATTTTACTTTATAATATTTAAGCATGTATCCCATTAGGGTCGTTACATACACCCACCCTTCAAGAAACTTCGTCCCGAATTTTAAGGTATCTGATGGTATAAAGGAAAAGAGTATGGTTCACACATTCACAATAAGTAACCGACAATATCAGTAAGTCAAGAAAACTCATACATACTAGTGTATATGCACAAGAAATGCATGTGTAGCTAGTACATGCAAACCTCGTGCATGTACTAATAATCAAACTGTCATT
>ML778562.1:1185667-1220363 GCA_009831015.1 Picea engelmannii | reverse complement strand
CACGGTTGGAACGTTATGGAAACCAGGTTTTCCCCCTCCAACGGTCACCTAGTATTTTACCAAGTCAACTTTGATTTGGTCAGCTATCGTCGGAATTGTGACGTTATAAAATCTATAAATATGTTGCATTTTACGGATGTTGCGACAATTTTTCTATAATAATGACACTTCAAAAAGGGTTTGCGGTTCTTCTTGGCGAACAAAAAACAGGTATTTTTTTTCAGTATATGTCTGTGGGGAAGAATGTCAGAAAACATTAGATCTTGGAAAATAATTAAAGAGGTTGAAAAGGGTGAGGGTAAATGTTATTTCCCTTGCAAAAATTGTTGTGCTAGACGTCCCGGAATAGTTTTAATAGCAGCAGCTAAAAAACATTGTAGAAAATATGGGCACATGGACGGGGGATCAAATGAATGTCGTCCCATGGTAATTAGCTATATATACATTCATTATCTAATATTTATTGTATTCCCAAACTTTTATTTGTTTATACATGCACTAATTTTTCATGATTGTTTGTAATTATAAAGTTAGATTGTCCCCCTAACTTTATGCACAAAGCACCAAGTAGTAGAAGAAATGATGTTGTAGTACAAGATGAAGAACTTGAAGGAGATAATGAAGATCAAGTTAATGATCCCATGGAAGTAGATGAAAATAATAACATAGTTCAAGATGATGGGACAAATCAAATGATTCAAGACTTATTCGGTCATCCAGATGAGGATCATGGGGACAATAGTGATGGTATTTATGATGAACCTATGATTGAAAAGGAAAATAAATGACTTTACAAAGGGTCAAGAGAAAATCTTCTCTCCACTACATTGTTGTTGGTGAACTTGAAAGTTACGAATCATTTGTCGAACACTTGTATGAGACAGATCCTAAGGTATGTAATATGTTTCTTCACATCTACATAAAGGTTTATTTTTCCCCATTTTTTTTAGTGTTAATTAATGTGTAAAATAAAAATGCAATATCTACAATTACTATTCTTTACATTAACTATTTATTTTTTATGTTTTAGATTGCTAGGTGAATTGTTGTTGCCCTCATCAAATATTTTACCTCCCACATATCAAGATTTACATGCCATTATCAAAGACATTGGAATGGAATATCAAAGTATAGATGCACGTCCTGATGATCATATTATATATTATGGACAACATGCATTGAAAACAAAATGCTTGGTATGTGGTATCAGTAGATATTGAACTGATCAAGTAACAAAATGGTCCCTTGAAAGGTTCTCCAGCATATTCCCATAATTCCACATTTGCAGTGATTGTTCAAGTGCCAAAGCATAGCACATTTTATGGATTACCATGCACGAAAGAGAATTTAAGATGGCGTTCTTCGAATGCCTGCAGATGGTTATGAATTTAAGGAAATTGTTGCAAAATGGCTAGAATTTACAGATGAACCTCGTAATGTTAGGCTTTCATCGGAAACTAACGGTCTTAATCCATTTGGAGAGATTCAGTTTGTTTACTCAGTGTGGCATATTTTTTTTATCAACAATAGCATTCATCCTTGGATGTCAATAAAGAGGGAGCACAAAATGTTGACAATGATTATTCCAGGTATTTGTTTACATTAATTTTTCGAATTTAAATTTTTCATTTTTCTCTTTTTTTGCATAACATCTTTTATTTATTTATTTACATATATATACATACCATGGTAGTAATTTCGTGTAATTTCAAACAATTAGGTAAGTACCAAGTTAAATATATGAATGTGTATATCGAGCCTCTTATTGACGAGCTACTAAAGTTATGGGAGGGCATCACTATGTATGATATCTGTAAACCAATTGGGCAAAAGAGATTTCAATGTTGTTGAATACTTTTATGGAAAATTCATGATGCCCCAAGACTAACACATTTTTGTGGTATGTAATGTTCCATATTGCACGCTTGAGTAGTATGTAATTAATTGAATATATCATGCATGTTGTTTAAATAATCATTTCATATATATATTTATAATTCACATTAATCCATCTATTGTGGGTCTTCAAACAAAGGGTAAATTTGCATGTCCAGTTTATGGTCCTAAGATGAAATATTGTCGGTCAAAAAGTTTAGGAGAGGAGGTGTTTGATGAGTATAGACACCTCCTCTCTAAGAACCATAAGTATCGTACTACTGAAAAAGATCTTTTCAATGGGAAACAAGAGACTGGACTAAAACCACAAAGAATGACACCTCGCCTATGGAAGTTGGCATATGACAAAATTAATCCTCGAGGCACTCATTTTTTTTATGTATCATAAATGGAATCATGTTTTGAAATTTTATTTTAATTATTCATTTTATTTTAACACATTTGATAAATAGTTTTTTTTATTTCTTTTATGTTTCATCAATTTCGTCATCATGATGGTAGTAATAATGGGCTTCCATGAGGAATGAAATGTTATCCCACTCAATTCATGAGGTTTCCTTACTATAAGGACCTAAAAATAGTTCATTTATTTGATACAATGCATATCGGGGAGAATGTGACAGAAACATTATGGCAAACCATAGATGGCGGGAGGGATAAAGAAAAAATTGTCAAAATTTGTAATGACATTCGGGAATCCAATAATGCAATGCAAAGTGTGATCCGATCAAATAACGATAGAGACCAAAATAACCCTCCATGGTTATTAACATAGAAACAAAGAAATGGTGTAAAAGAGGTCATTCAAAAAATTAAAGTTCCCACGGGTTTTTGTTCAAATATAAAGAATATCTTAATGAAGAAAGGTGAATTTGGTGGGGTAAAAACACATGATTGGCATACCTTCATTAAGGTAATTAATCATTTTAGTATTCATATTTATATATTGGTCGTATACATTTTTTGATATTTTTATTTTTTTGTCTAGTTTTGAAAAAATAACGATTCATTTTTACTATTACAGTATGTTCTACCTCTATCTCTCTCAAACGACTTTGACAACAACGTCAAACAAGTTATATATGATCTTGGAAAATACATGAGGTAAGTAGTTGCAATATATATGCAAAAAAAAAATCATTTTTTTGTTGTACTTGATGACATGTGTTTTAATTGTAATGTAATATGTATTTATATGTTTTGTTGAAACATGTTATTTTCATGCGTCATGATCTGTAGATGGTTTTCATTGAAAGAAATCCATGAAGATGATATAAAGTATTGGAAGAGAAAAATTCCTCGGCTAATGTGTGAAATGCAGAAGTATCTACCTCAATCATTTTTCAATGAACAAGAACACTACCTCATACACCAAGTTGAGGAGATTGAAATGTGTGGACATGTACACACAAGTTCAATGTGGATGGTGGAGAGGCACTTGAAATCATTGAAGGATTTGGTTAGACAAAGAGCACATTCTGAGGGTTCTATGGTGGAGGGATATATGGTATATGAATCCATGGTGTATATTAGTCAGTATCTTCCTAAATTAGCAACGCAAACTATGCATGCAATGGATTTCATTTGGGATGTGAACTCCATCAAAAAATTTGAAAGGGAGCAGTTGTTGGGGAAAGGTACAATGAAGAAAGTGAGAGGTAATTAAATTGTGGATATTTTTAATAAATACAAATTTTTCATTTTTTTGTGTATATGATCATACTCATTTAATATTTATTCTTTCATCATTTATTAATATTTACCATGGTTATAACTAATATTTAATATTGGTGAATTTTGATTTTTTGATCGGTCAGTTTCTCAAGATTGGGATGCACTACATTTATACATTGCAAACAATCTTGACTCGATGAAGGTATGGATTGATAGATGTAAAGAACGTCATGGTGGTAGGTTATCATGGAAAGAACTATCTAAATTGGTTAAAGAAGCTCATCGTAATGGTGATTCTGATGTTATGCAAAGGGAAATATATTTAGCATATTGTTTGAAAGATGGAAAGGCAAGCAAATTCACCCATTTTATTCAGTTATTTTATATTATATTAAATTCACTGTAGGTGTTTTTTTTTCATATATATTATACTTTCCAAGTTATATAAATTTGTTTATTAATAATTGACAATGCATCTTTTACATGTCTGGCATATTGTAGTTGAAACACCACAAGGCTATGCGGTGCAATGGTCATAAATTTCACATCAAACAGTTGGATGAAACTAGAAAAACTTATGATAGTGGGATAGTTGCAGTATTTCAGGTCACTAATGTTTCCTCTAGGAGTGACAGACGTCCTCAAGAATCTGAAAATAGATACTATGGGTTTTTGAATGATATAATTGAGTGTGACTTTAATTCCTTCAAATTAGTTTTGTTCGATGTCAAATGGTATAGGTCCTTTCCTCATCATGTTCGATGTCAAATGGTATAGATTCTTTCCTCATCATGTTCGATGTCAAATGGTATAGGTTATGAATTCATGAACATGATTAGGAAAGAACTGTTATTCAACATGCCAATGGATTTCCGATGATTAAAACAACATTTTTTGAAAAAACAAACGACTGCTATGTTTTTCCAAGTCAATGTGAAGAAGTATTTACTCAAAGGTTCCAAGTAAGAGGGATTGGTCATTTGTTGTTAGATATGATGCAAGAGGAAGGCCAGTAAAGTATATTGTAGATGAGGAAGATGATATTGAAGAAGAACATGATGTAGAGCTAGAGCAAGAAGAATATGGGTCGATAGATGAAGAAGACGGAGAAGATGAACCAGGCATAGGAGACAATGCACTAGTTCTTGATGATGATATCGATGAAGATATGCTTGAAAATGACATTGATGATTATGATGATGATATCATCAATCCTTTCAACATTGTTTCTAAACCAGATGTTGATACAGATATCGAGTTGGATGATCAAGAAGAAGATACATAAGAAGGATGATACAAATGTTGTGTTGGTCGATGAGATACGTAACTAGATATTTTAATTTGTATGAATTATTCTCTTTAAATAATTTTTGATTATGTGGGTTAATTACATGTTTTTAAGTTTAATTTCTTTTTGTTTTGGTAGTTTCTATGCATGATTATTATGTTGTTTTTGTTTGTTTTCTATTTTATATATTGGGTATTGGGGAATTGAGAGCAATGTGAGGGAGGGGAGGGGCCATATGATCTTCCACCTTCACGTGGTTGGCCTTGTTTAGTAGAGAATAAATTATTCTCGAAATCAAGAGAAATTCATTCATTCATATTTATACTCAAAGATCACTCACAGACCCACTCTATATATTGTTTCTTCTCGTCCTCATTTCATTTTAATTTTTTGATCGGTCGAATTTTAAAGGAAACAACTATTAAAAGACATTGTACTAGGGCTAGAGTATATGATGGGAAATAGTGACATGTGAATGGGGCCAATGTTGAAATGTTTTCAAATTTTTTATGTATGACATCATACATCCTTGAGTCTTGAAACCCTCCAATACTGTCAAGGCATGTGTCTAGTCTAACCATGTCAAATTTCAATGCATATAGGTTGTTGGAAAAGGGGAATACCTAGGGTTCAACGCTACAACAGAACACTAACAAAACCCTAACTATCGGCCCTTTCGACAACACCTACGAAGCAGATGAAGTCTCACCCAAGGTAGAGGCAGGGGTGGTTGTAGGACTCACGTGTCTGGAACCTTAGCTGGGACACAGATCTATGATTATAATACTTAACAGAGAACTTAGCATCAATAGTTCATCAATATTCACTAATAACTATTGCGCAGATAGGATAGAGCATTGCATCATTCACACTCATCTAATGTAATTAAGCACTTAGCACAAACAGATGGATCAGATCTAGTGGAAGCAAGCACTAAGCAATTCATAGAAGTCATATCTAACATTCATAGCACAAAGCATAAGAATATCTATCTATCTATATCAAAGCACTTAGCTAGAGAGTCATAAACACATTAAGATAAGCACAAAGAATAACAACACAGTATTTACGTGGTTCACCCCCACCCTGGGGCTGCGTCCACCAACTCTTCTTATTTATTGTCTTCAGTCAATTGGTTACAAGAACAGAGCCTCAAAACCCTTACTCCTCACAGGACAGGCCATCTGCACAGCTCTCTAGATCCTTCTTCCTTGCATTCCAGCACTAAGCCTTCCACAGTCTTACTACAATGACTTGCACTTAACTCTGCAAGTTTCACACAATATGCGCAAAGCCTTACAAGTCCTGATCACATAGATCCAAATCTTGGCACTTAGCCTACTTGCCTACGAACATCACATAGATGCATGACCACTTCTATCTAGCCTAAGCACCTATTTATATATTAAAAAATAGGCCTAAACATGGGTAAACCCATGGGCCGACATCCCATTCCCATTACATATTCCCACATCCCAAAAAGGACCCAGAAAGGGGCCGAGATCCCGCGATATCTGCTTCATCTTGCGCTCCTCCTTCAACAGGCTCTTGAATTCCAAAAATAGGTCAAACTTGACCAGATATCCACAAAACATGGTCAAGGGCCAACAGGCCCCCAACACTCACATGTGACTCATCCCGAGTCACTTTGGTTTGACTAGTTCTGCCTCGAATTCCTTGAGCTACTTCGACCTGCTGCTGTGCTATGGCCTCTTTCTCAGCAAACTCCTGGATTACTACGTCATTCATTGTCCCTTCTAGGCGTTGTTTTGCTGCATTAACAACCTATTCTAGCTCTACTCCTCAGCTCTCAACCTCTGTGAATAGATGATAGACCTTATATTGCATAGGTTGGAGTCATTGAGTTACTTCCATAACTTTGATTTGAATCATATGGATCTTCTGCTAGACGGTTCATTGCTCTTGAGACCACTTCATTCTTTCTACATCTGATAGGGCCTTCAGCTGCGCCTATCGTATCTTTGTGTGTTGTTTTGCTTCCTGGAGTTGCGACTCTAGTGCTTGTAATTCCAGATTCTTAGCGAGCTTCTCATATGTTTGGAAACTGTGGTTACTCAGCTGCTTACACTCTCTGGCAAGAGCCTTCAGTCTCTCAACTGCGCTCCTAGTGGTTGCTTCCCTTTGGTCTCTTACATCTTGAGGGGTCTCAGGTACTGCGTGTAGCTCCAAATCTGTTATGCGTTGTTGTATTTGTTGGATCACTTATTTAAGTTGTACTATTTGCTATGGAATTCTCTCTTCGGCCTTTACTTCTACGACTGTCACAGAGCGAAGCACTCTGTTGACCATTTATTTTACTTCGAGTTGCTCTGTGAGAAACTGTTCCTTTTCATTCTACAGTTGGGATTTTTCTTCATCGAACTTTGCCTGGAGATCAAGCTTCTCTTGTTCTGTAGTACTGCATTTCTCTACAAGTGTTAGGGTCCTAATGTGCACATAGGTAGAACAATATATTCGGATGTAATAAAGGTCAATATTAATAAGGCCTTTCAATAAAATAGAATAAGGCAGATGTAAGAAGACCTAATAGAAGCTTCCGCTTCTAGAAGGATCTTCCTCTAGATGCTTCTTTTTAGTATAAATAGGAATCGAGGGTATGAGAACCCTATCTTGGATATTATTGTAATAGAGATCTGCTCAACTCGAGTTTGCCCCCTCGAAGAGGCCCGTGAACATTGCTTTCATATTCAAAGTGTTATTTATTTTGTTATTCTTATATCATTTCAGTGTTATTGTGGTGAATGTTCTGGTTATATTGTTGTTATTCTGCCATTACTAGCATTTTATTTCAGTCCTGTATACATTTTATATCCGGTATATTACAAGTGGTATCAGAGCACTTTCCTTGGCAGAAAGTGTGGGTTAAAAAAAATTTCAGGGTAGAGACGTATTCCAACGTCTTTAATCCACAGAGATCTGTTGTTACGCACATAAACCCACGATTTAGGGATTCATACACGTAGGAAATATAAGAGGTATGTAAGCACACATCTATTGGCCACCCTTGTAACCCATGTTGGTACCCCTTTGAGTGGTAGCGCATCAGACATCACCTATGTATGGATCAGCCTAGATTACATGAAGCCCTCTTTAGATAAACCGATCGGTCGCCTGAGTGTTATAGTGTCACCGAGAATAGAACTCGGGAAGATACTCTCTAGTACCTGGGTAGTCGGGTAGTACAGCTAAGGGTACGGTCTATCCTCCTTAGTTAGTGCCCTGAGATATTGGTATGAGTACTACTGTTGGACCCCGCACGTATATCAGAGAGATATAGCACAGGGAAAACCCTTGTATGTATAACCCTTGAATACCTAACCCTTGGGGGACAGAAACATAAACAAATTAAAACAG
Source organism: Picea engelmannii (assembly GCA_009831015.1). Lineage (NCBI taxonomy): Eukaryota > Viridiplantae > Streptophyta > Pinopsida > Pinales > Pinaceae > Picea > Picea engelmannii. The sequence goes on along the minus strand of ML778562.1, from coordinate 1,212,130 downwards.
ACAAGATCTATTGCCACACAACTATGTTTGAGTTTCCAAGTAAATACACATTTCTTTCTGGTTAAGAATTTGGGTATTTCCTCTCTACAGTATTCTTCAAATCAGAGTATAACTATGTAAAAAAAATAAAAAAAAGTCTGGAATTTTTTTCACCATTATTTGAGACCTATTCCATTGGATTCATCTCTTCGCCCTTATTAAATTCATCCATATCATTTTTTTGGCCAAAATGTTTTACCCCGCCCGCCCCTTTTCAGTTTCCTCGTCCTCATGGCCCATACTCGTAGCCAAGACTTTGAATATTGCTTCAACACCTTGCAATATGGTCTCATTGAGACCCAACAAGAAGTGAAACAACTCAGTGCCAATGTTGTCACCATCAATACAACCCTACAGTCCTCAATGGGGGAAATCAAACAAGACCTCACCACCCAGCTTGAATCGGTCTTTTCGGAACTCTGCACCAAACTGCATATCCCTACAAATAACCCTTCCTCTTTCTCACCTCCACATACTGACGGTGATCATTCCTCTCATTCCCATACCTTGCAGAACCATCACTTTCAACGTGACCTACGCCTTTCATGGGTGGATGTGACCAAATTTGATGGCTTGGACCCCACTAGTTGGGTAACCCAAATGGAACATTACTTCTCTTTATACAGCATTACAGATGACTTGGCCAAACTCCGGTATAGTGTTCTCCATCTAGATAAAGAACGTTGGCAATGGTGGCAATGGAGAAAAAATTCTCGTCGAGGGTATATTGCTTGGACACACTTTGTGGCAGAGCTTTATGAAAGCTTTGACACTGACACCAACCATTTGGGTTGTTTGACAAAGCTGAAACAATTAGGAATAGTGGAAGACTTTATAGTTGCCTTTGAGCACCTGGATTTTAGAACAGAGGGCATGTCTGATGCCTTTTTCCGAGAATGTTTTATCAACAGCCTCAAGGATGAAATTCGGGCCCATGTCCTCATGGATCAGCCTGAGAGTTGGGTGGAGGATACCAAAAGAGATAAAGAAGCACAACAGATTATATCTGCTCAAAACCACAAACCCTCCTTTATCCCTCGCCCTAAACCAGTAAATCCCACTACTCCCTCTGCTCCACTAAAGATCCAAAAATTGACTAGGGCTAAAATGGTTGAACGCCAACTCAAAGGCCTTTGTTATAACTATGATGACAAATATTTCCCGAGCCACAAGTGTAAAGAACAAAATCTTTTTATGGCCATCTCCGAGGATATTTCGGAAGAATATGAAGAAACTCCCTCTGTGTCTGAGTCACCTGAATCCACTAACATAACCCCTCCATCAGACCCTCCCGAAGTAGAACCAGTCATTTCCCTCAACACTCTCACTGGCTTCTCCGCTCCCCAAACCCTCAAGCTAATTAGTTACATCAAGCATCGGAAGGTCATCATTCTGGTTCATAGTGGTAGCACCCATAATTTTATTCATTGCCACATTTCCCAAGAAACTCATTGCTACATCCATGCCGTCAATAATTTCCAAATCATGATTGCCAATGGTGGTTCCATGAAATGTGGAGGGTGTTGTGAAAATGTGTGTCTCCAAATTGGTGACTACCACCTGAAATCCCATATGTTTTATATCGACATGGGAGGTTGTGACATTGTGTTGGATGCAGACTGGCTAAGGACTTTGGGTCCCATTATCATGGATTTTAAATACTTAACCATGAAATTCGACCAGGAGGACCACCAATATAAGTTCCAAGGAATCATCGTTGGTTCACCTGAGATCATTAGTTCCCATCACATGGAAAATATGCTCAAAAAGGGTCATTCTGGTGTTATCACCCAACTCCATGTCATACAAGCAACAGAGACACCCTTGGTACCGCAAGACCTCCAAGACATCCTTTCTAAACATCAATTGGTCTTTTACACTCCCCAAGTCCTCCCTCCTTCTCGTGGTGTTCATGATCATTCCATTCCCCTTGTAGTCGGAAGCCTTCCTCCCAATATCTATCTGTATCGTCACCCCTTTTCCCAAAAAAATGAAATTGAGAAAATGGTCTAGGAACTCCTTAATGCAGGCGTTATCTGCCCTAGTACGAGCCCCTACTCGTCTCTTGTGGTCATGGTCCTGAAGAAAGAAGGTTCTTGGTGAATGTGTCCTGACTTTTGTGCCCTCAACAAACTTACCATCAAAGACAAATTCCCCATTCCTGTCATTGATGACCTCATGGATGAATTAAGTGGCGCCCAATTCTTCATTAAATTGGATCTTCGTTCAAGCTACCACCAGATACGTATGAAAGAGGCAGACATTCCCAAGACTGCCTTTAGAACTCATGAGGGCCACTATGAGTTTTTGGTCATGCCCTTTGTCTTGTGTAATGCCCCCTCCACCTTCCAAAGCCTCATGAATCATGTATTCTGTCCTTTTCTTTGCCATTTTGTCTTATTTTTCTTTGATGATATCCTCATCTATAGCAAAACCTGGACAAACCATCTTTCTCATGTGGATCGAGTTCTCCATATACTCTCTCAGCACCAACTTTTCTTGAAATAGTCTAAATGTGCTTTTGGCGCCTCAGAAGTAGAATACTTGGGTCATCTGGTTGGAAAAGATGGCGTCAGGGTGGATCCTAAAAATATTGAAGCTATGCAAGACTGGCCTCACCCAAAGACTCTTAAGAGCTTGTGTGTATTTCTAGGCTTAACATGGTATTATCGCAAGTTTGTTAAGAATTATGGGAAGATTGCAGCACCTCTCACTACTCTCCTCAAAAAGAACTCTTTCACTTGGACTCCAGCCGCTGCTCAAGATTTTCAGACCTTGAATATGTCCATGTGCACCACTCCAGTCCTCTCCCTTCCCGATTTCACAAAGACCTTTGTGTTGGAATGCGATGCCTCAGGGAAAGGAATTGGTGTTGTCCTTATGCAAGAGGGTTGACCTTTGGCCTTTACCAGCAAGCAACTATCTGAAAGAAATCTGGGTAAATCTGTCTATGAAAAGGAAATGTTGGTTATTCTGCATGTCGTGGATCTATGGCATCCTTATCTATTGGGGCAACATTTCCAAATTAAGACAGACCATCAAAGCCTCAAGTATTTTCTAGAACAACGCATTTACTCCCCAGAACAACAAAAATGGGTGACTAAACTCTTTGGATATGATTATGAGATCATTTATAAGAAAGAAAAAGAAAATGTGGTTGTGGATGCACTTTCCTGAAAATATGAAGACGAAGGATCCCTTTTTTCTCTTTCATTCATTGTACTAGATTGGCTCCAAGCCATTTTCCAGGAATGGCTACAAGATCCCAAAAGTTCATAGTTGATCCACCAATTGTAGTCCAAGGCTCCAGCTTCCCCAGGGTACTCTTGGATCCATGAGGAACGTTGATACAAAGGTTGTTTGTATTTAAGTAAGAAATCAAAGATTAAATCCACGGTACTTTCTGAGCTTCATGCTACAGCCACAGCAGGGCACTCCGGGTTCACCAAAACCTATGACAGGGTCAAACATTCATTTTTCTGGGATGGTATGAAACAGGACATTTGTAATTTTGTAGTTGAATTTGATGTGTGTCAAAGTAAAAAGGGAGAAACCGTCAAATCAATGGGCACACTACAACCGCTCTCGTTTCCACCTGCTATTTGGAAGGATATCTCTATGGATTTTATTATCGGCTTACCTAAATCGGGAAATAAATCCGTCATCATGGTGGTTGTTGATCGCCTTTCCAAGTATGCTCATTTATGCACCCTTCAACACCCATTTACAGCATCCACGGTGGCTCAAATCTTCATGGATAAGGTCTTCAAGCTTCATGGCATGCCACACTCTATTGTTTCTGATCGCGACCCAACTTTCACAAGCAATTTTTGGCAAGAATTGTTCAAGATACAAGGCACTGAATTGCATCTCAGCACAGCTTATCATCCCCAGACTAATGGCCAAACAGAAGTTGTCAACAAGTGTTTGGAAACATATTTGAGGTGTTTTTCCTCGAAAAAGAAAAATCAATGGGCTCAATGGTTACCCCTAGCTTAATGGTGGTACAACACTTCATACCATACAGCTAGACGCATGACTCCTTTTGAAGCAGTATATGGACAGAAGCCACCTTTAGTTCTCTCATACTTACCAGGTGCCTCGAAGGCCCAAGCGGTTGACCTAACACTTACAGCTCGAGAGGCTATTCTCCATACCCTCAAATAGAATTTGGTCATGGAAAAGAATCGCATGAAGCAACACGCAGATCAAGGTTGCTCTGAAAGTCAATTTGTAGAACGGGATCAGGTGTTTCTTCGACTGCAACCTTACAAGCAAACTTCCCTCAAGGCTAAGCATTGTCAGAAGCTAGCGTCCAAATTTTATGGTCCTTATACCGTACTCAAGCATGCGGGACAAGTCGCCTATAAGTTAGCTTTGCCCAGCAATTCAAAGCTACATCTTGTTTTTCATGTTTCATGCTTGAAGAAGGTGATTGGAGCTAAGTGCCAAATTCAAACCAACCTTCCAGAGTTAGTTGAAGAAGGATCCATTTGGCTATAGACAGAAGCATTTTTGGACCAGCGTGAGCGTCGCCTATGTCAGAGAACCATCAAGGAAGTGTTAGTACAGTGGAAAGATACAACTCTAGCAGACGCCACTTGGGAACCAGCTACCATTTTGCAGCAATTTCCTCATCTCAAGCCTTGAGGACAAGGTTTTTTTTAAGGGGGAGGACATGTTAGGGTCCTAACCCACACATAGGTAGAACAATATATTCGGATGTAATTAAGGTCAATATTAATAAGGCCTTTCAATAAAATAGAATAAGGAGGATGTAAGAAGACCTAATAGAAGCTTCTGCTTCTAGAAGGATCTTCCTCTAAATGCTTCTTTTTAGTATAAATAGGAGTCGAGGGTATGAGAACCCTAGCTTGTATATTATTGTAATAGAGATTTTCTCAACTAGAGTTTTCCCCCTCGAAGAGGCCCATCAACATTGCTTTCAGATTCAAAGTGCTATTTGTGTTGTTATTCTTATATCATTTCAGTGTTATTGTGGTGAATGTACTGGTTACATTGATGTTATTCTACCATTACTAGCATTTTAATTCAGTTCTGCATACATTTTATATCCAGTATATTACAACAAGGACTCCTTGTACTTATGTCAAAGACTGGGTGTCTTGCGCTATTTCTTCCTGTGCTCATCGAAGGCAAGCTTCGACTATCTCAGTGATTCAGTGGAGTTGAGCCAGCTCATCTCCCAGTTCTGGTGTTCTTGCTGACAGAGGCACAGTGGAGACTGCGCGGATAGACTGTAATGCTTGTTGCACTCCTTGGATCTCAATATCTATTCTATTGTACATTGCTTCCTTCTTAGCCTCTTGTTTTTCTGCTATCTCCAGCGAAGCATCATTCAGGGCTACTATAATAAAATCAAAGTCATCTGAGGTGAGGATAGTCTGCATTTTTTTCATAGAATATTTAGATTTCTTCTAGGAGGAAGGCTTCGGAGGGGAAACCTTCATTTTCTTCGAGGGTTCCTCCTCATCTCTAGGCGGTGTATCCTCGCCTTTCTTTTGTTCAACTTCTGCGTCATTTATCTCTTCGCCATCACCTCCTTTATCTGGTGAGATGGAAGCAGTCTTCGCAGATGCACTGTCTAAATCCTGAACCTCTTCAGTTTTATTCGTCCTACTAGGTCCAGGTGTACCCTGCGTAGTTCCTAGACTATTTATATCGGATATCTCCGTAGGGTCTGCTGGAATGAGGAGGCATGTTGGCTAGTCCTTGGTGATATCCTCCAAGTGCTCCTCTATTAGCTTGTAGTGGGACTGAAGTTGTTGCTTGTGCTCATCAGCATGCACTGTGATGTAAATGAAATGGTGATCTACGTTGAACTTCATCAATGGCCTAAACCTGTGTAAAGTATTCGGCATCATGTGAGGCTCGGACTGTATAGCTACCTTCAACTGGTTGTAGTATGCATGAAATATAGAATTGGACTACCATTTTTTATTCATGTCGCTTGAATACCACAGTGTGCTAAAATTCATAGCCAATGGTTCAAAGGGCTCGATGTCCGGGAAGGTTGCACCTTCCGGCATCTCCTAGACAATGAAAGCATTCAGGATCAATAGCCAGCTGAAGTGGAATTCGTACCCTTGATATTGTGCTTCTCTGCAGTTAATTTCTAATTGGTTTACCATGTACTTCACCCAATTCATTTGTAGGCCCTCCGCTCACTTCCCTGTGAGGTCGACTACAAAACTAGTCACTTGGGTGGGCCTGTTCTTGTGTACTAAATTCCCTGTAATCATCTGACAGGTGAGGTGCATTTTTCCACTCTGGATAGAAGCTAAATTTAGCCTCGTGTTCATTTCTCCACATCCCCATAAGTGTCTTTGATCCTTTGGGCAAGAGCACGGTCCATGGATTTTCCAGGATAGAAATCTTATGGGTTGGGTCCTTGCATACTAAGCCCGGTGATCCGATTTATCAACGTCAGATCTACTATTATGCGATGGTTTAACCATAGATAATCTCCATGGTAAAAAGACAACCGCAATTTGACACATGCATTCACCTCCTAGTGTTGTCTGAAATGAAGAATCTTCATAACGTTCAGCAGGGTGGACTGTGCGAGGTTATGGGTCCATGACTGAGGGACGATATTCGAATTATTCCCTTAGTTTTAGTCAAGTACTTATGAGGGGATAACATGTTATAGACTTTGCGATCTCCCAGGTTGAAGTCACTAAACTTCAACACTACGATCTTATCTTGGTCTGCTCGTACCATGCATATCCCCTTCAGGAGGTACGCAGTGACCAAGGCGTACTTGAAATCTCTAGGTATGTTGTCGCATTTTACATCACCACTCAGAAGTGGTATATAGGTAGGTAAGATGCTCGGAATCATCTTATCATTCGCGAGTTCATCCCTGTGCTTGGATCGCTTCTCATTGGATGGTCGAGATGGTATGGCTTGAGAAGTGGATGGAGAAGTTGGCAATCCTCTCAGGGATGATGCTTGTACACCTGTAGACATCGATATGACTCTTTCAGTCATCAGGTCGATCAAAACTTCTTCAACAACTCTTTCTTCAGCGCTCAACTCATCTGACATACACGCTCATGGCTAACAATATCAAGTTTGGGAGGGGTAGCTTAGACACAGTAACAAGAGAGAGATCAAAATCACGATGATTACATTATAAACTCAACATAGTCTATGGGCTCAAATTCTCAATTGGAAAAAGTGTTCTCGATGCGTGGCATGGTGGGATAAATAGGTAACTCGACAATGGGTCGCTTGCAATGGGTATGAGGTCTTCATTAACTTGGTTTTGTCTGTTATGGTGTGGTCTCAACGGTTGGATGGTGAGATATTTGGCCATAAATGGATTTCTATCTGTTTAGATCATTGATCTAATAGTTATAACCTTCCCCAATGTCTATATTGCTTCGTCATGGCGAAGTGCCATGTGTTGTTGTTTTGATATCCCGACGAAGCTCCAACTTTGCAATTTTTCCTTCTGTGAGGTTCCCTCTGGAACTTTCTGTAACTTTTATATCTTAGCCCTCTTCTTACTTAGCTTTCTATCCTTCTTTCTAGTGAGCTTCGTCTTAGTATGCCTTTTTCCATTATGATTCTTATCTTCTCTTAACATAGTTACTTCGCGATGTTGAAATTATTTCCTAAGATTCGAGGGTGATACTTATTATTTGTCTAGGATAAGTACTTCAATATTTTGTTGGTCTTATAATGTTCTTACAACTTCGACATCTGGGCCTCTAGTGTTAAATAGACTCAATCTGTTCTCCTATTCTGCAATCAAGTGTGCGATCCTTTTGGTCATGAAATCTTTTAACTCTTGTTTCTTCTGTTCCAAAACTTCTTCTTCTTCCTTTCGTCTGGTTTGATCACTATCAATCCAAGGTTTTCGTAGTAACATGGTAAATGGGGCGATGTCTTCAATAAATTTAATAATCTCAAAATCTTCTTCTGTCGAATTTCCATTAACATTCATAGGTATGCAGGCGAGCTTCCCACATAGGTTTATCGTCTTTCCTCTAAATATTCCTATTCCTCCTAATGAATGGATCATAGCAGGCTTCCCTATGGCTTCCCAAGTTCTTTCTATCATGATATTCACCCGTGTTTCTTCATCCAAAACACAGTCAATGTCGAAGTCTCCTATTCTTACTTCAATGCATTCTTTTTCCTTGAAGATCTTTGATAGTCTGACATGTTGATGGTCATTCAGGGTTTCATTTATTTGTAGTAATACTTTCTCTGATTCTTCCTGGGATTCTGCCATTTTTGGATCTGCCTTAGGTTTTTCTTTATTCAGATTCATTTCTTCCGTCTTAGAAATCATTCTAGGGAAATCCAACACTTCATGGTCCATAGATTTACAACAAAGACAACTAGTTCTTTTCCCAAGGCATTCCTTAGTAAGATGTCTCGGTCTTCTGCAACTATAACAGAGGGTTAATCCTCTCTTTATTTTAAATGATCCCCAACCTTTCTGGTACTGCGCACTAGGATCATGGTAGCTAACTTGCAAAAAATTCTTTCTAGGATCCTGCATCCATTTGTTAGTCCAAACATTCTTTCTATGCATAGATATAACATATATTTCACTATTCTTATCAGATATACTCATATCAAGCCTTATTTCATCTATTAGTGCCCTAGTTTTCAAGCTAGGACATAACCTATCAAACATACCTAGATCCATACTTTAGAAACAAAAATTTCCACTTATCTTACTTCTACGGAGCACAAATCTTTCAGATCTAAAAAATTTCACTATTCTTACCTTTATCAAAGCACAAAGCTTGCATATCTTACCTCTTTTAATCAGAAATTCTCACTTCTACCTTTCTTAGAGAACAAAATCTTTTAGATCTTGCTTCTCTCCTTCAGATCTGAATTATTTTCTTCATATTGGGCTTCTTTATTTTAGCATGGAGCCTTATAAATCAAGTAGAATACTTCACACTAGAGCGATAGATATATGCACAGAGATTTCACAACTTCCAGATGAATCTTTGCACAAAGCTCCTTATTTCTCAGTTCCCAACAATCACAGCTTCAGGTCCCAGCAACGGAACCATTTGTTGGCATAGGGGAAGACCCAAGGTTCATCACTACAACAATGCACCAAAAAAACCCTAACTATCGACCCTTTCGGAAATACCTATGAAGCAGATGAAGTCTCACCCGAGGTAGAGGCAAGGGTGATTGCAGGACTCACTTTTTTGCAACCTTATATGGGACACAGATCTGTGATTATAATACTTAACAAAGAACTTAGAATCAATAGTTCATCAATATTCAACCAATAACTATTGTGCAGATAGGACAGATCATTGCATCATTCGCACTGATCTAATGTAATTAAGAACTTAGCACAAACATATGGATCAAATCTAGCAGAAGCAAGCACTAAGCACATTCATAGAAGTCAGATCTAACATTCATAGCACAAAGCATAAGCAAATCTATCTATCTATATGAAATCACTTAGCTAGAGAGTCATAAACACATTAAGATAAGCACAAAGCATAACAACACAGTATTTACATGGTTCAACCCCACCCCGGGGCTACGTCCATCAACTCTTCTTCTTTATTGTCTTCAGTCAATCGGTTACAAGCACAGAGCCTCAAAACCCTTACTCTGCACAGGACAGATGATTTGTGCAGCTCGCTAGATCCTTCTTCCTTGCGTTCCATCACTAAGCCTTCCACAGTCTTGCTACAATGACTTGCACTCAACTCTGCAAGTTTCACACAGTATGCACAAAGACTTACAAGTCCTTATCACACAGATCCAAATCTTGGCACTTAGCCTACTTGCCTACTAACATCACATAGATGCACGACCACTTCTATCTAGCCTAAGCACCTATTTATATATTACAAAATAGGCTTAAACATGGGTAAACCCATGGGCTGACATCTCATTCCCGTTACATATTCCCACATCCCAAAAAGGGGCCAAGATCCTTCGATATTTGCTTCGTCTTGTGCTCCTCCTTCGACAGGCTGTTGAAGTCCAAAAATAGTTCAAACTTGACCAGATATCCACAAAACCTGGTCAAGGGCCAACATAGGCACATATTGAAGAAATTTCAACGTTGGACCCATTCACTAGTGCTCACTGTGCAGGGTTGGTGCATGACATTTGTGGTTGTTGAATTGGAAGTTCCATGACATTTCAATAGAGTTACAACAAATATTATACAAATGGAAACAATAATATTTGAAAAATATGAGATGCCCATTATGAACATTGTTGCAAACATGGATGATCTCAAAGATTATGTTGTTGGTACATCAAACATCCTTGATTCTTGAAAACCTCCCATATCGTCAAGGCATGTGTCTAGTCTAACCATGTCGAATTTTGATGCATACATGCACAGTTTGAAGAAATTTCAACATTGTCCCCATTCACTGCTCACTATGCAGGGTCGGTGCAAGATGACATTTGTAGTGGGTGAATTGAAGGTTTTGCAACATCAAATTGACTTGGTAATTCAATAATCAAATCCTCCTTAAGTATTATGTGGCGACATCAAACATCCTTAAGTATCGAAACCCTCCCATACCTTCATTAAGGAAACTATCTAGTCTAACCATGTCAAATTTCGATGCATATGGGTACAGGTTGAAAACATTTCAATGTTGGCCCCATTCACTAATCACTGTGTGGGGTTGGTGGAAGAAATTTTTGATGGGTCTATTTGAAGGTCCATGTCAAATTTCAAGATAGTTCCAACAATGATTCTATAGAAGGGAATGACAAATGATGAAAATGAGAGGTGTAGCATGATTAACGTTGATGGAACTGTGGACGATATCAAAGATTATGTGGGGACATCATACATCCTTGAGTCTTGAAACCCTCCCATACCGTCAAGGCATGTGTCTAGTCTAACCATGTCAAATTTCAATGCATACAGGCACATATTGAAGAAATTTCAATGTTGGCCCCATTCACTAGTGCTCACTATGCGAGGTTGGTGCATGAGATTTGTGGTGGTTGAATTGGAAGTTCCATGACATTTCAAAAGAGTTCCAAAAACTATTCTACATATGGAAACAATGACATTTGATAAATATGAGACTCCCATTATGAACGTTGTTGCAAACATGTAGGATCTCAAATATTATGTAGTTGAGACATCATACATCCTTGAGTCTTGAAACCCTCTCATATCGTCAATGCATGTGTCTAGTCTAACCATGTCTAATTTCGACTCATACATGCATAGTTTGAAGAAATTTCAATGTTGGCCCCATTTAATACTCACTATGTGGGGTCGGTGCAAGATGACATTTGTGATGGGTGTATTGGATGTGCCATGACATTTCAAGAGAGTTCCAAAAAACAATATTCTATAGATGGCAATGAAGAATGATGATGATGAGACATCCATTATATTGAATGTTGATGCAAACATCGATGATCTCAAATATTATGCGGGGACATCAAACATGGGTTTATTTGAAGTTCTCGCCTAGTGTGTCTACTCTTTTATCCTTATCACAGTGGACCTACATGTCACTCTACCCATCTTTCAAACTCTTTAGTTGACAAGTATGATGTTATTTTTCACTTTTCAAATAATCCAAAGAAAAAAAGAACAAAGCGGGTGACCCAAAAACCAAAGTAGTGGTATTCTAAAATCTATATAACTCATATACTGTCCTAGGTAAACTATCACCAAGAATGACCATTTATATATCAATATCCTAAAGATGAGATTGAATAATCACTTGTCATTATTGAATAATTGGTATAACACAACAATGTCGAAAAATACACACAACTCTTAACACAGACAACTTAGAAAAATATGTCATACTCTGAAAAGTATGTATTCTAGAGTCATTTGCCTTACAAAAACCACATAAGAATTACATTTGAACCTCTCTTTCTTAGCTCTAAAAGGTTGGTCGTCCACCGCTGAGAAGTAATAATTGGACTAGTATTAGTTTTGTCATCCAAATGATCTAAATTTTTTCCTATTCCACGATAAGATTAAGATGGATCATGACGATGATAACATTTATTCAACCATTAGTTAGGAAGATGGGAGCACATATTTTTTACTTTAGGGTGACTTTTGAGGATGGTAGCCAATCATTTTTACTAGAAAGTACAAAAGGGATTGTTGGGAATCCATAACTCATCCAACTACCAAATATACATACAAATATGTCATTTTCTTTAGAATTTTGAAGAGGGGAATTTTGATGGTACAAAATCATGAAATCATTCCAATGGAACCAATTTTGAATTATTGGACTCTTAAAATTCTTGACCTCACAACTATGCACATTCAATAGAGAGATTTGGCAAGCAAGGCTTAAATATTGGTTATCTGACCATTAGAAAAAGAGAGATTATGTGTATATGTTAAAAACCTATACACATTCCAAGCTAAAATGGATACACTTGGACCAAAGATGGGAATTTTTCTTAATTTGAGGCTTAAAAAAATTCTCCATGTAACATTGCTAAAAAATTCTCTAATCGTCCACGGTACAAGCTAATGTAGTCCCTTAAGTCATAATATCAACCCAATTAATCTTTCTAATGTCCTTCGGGCTCTAATAGATCTCCCAACTAACTTTGGAATCAATTTTTGTTTAGGAGAAGGCCAAAATAAAGAGTTTTGCAAGAGGTTATTTAGGGGTTTCTAAGCACGAGCTAAGGGAAGCTTTGGAAAAGTATTTTTTCTACAAAACAAGAAGTAACATCCTTGCAAGATATTCATATTGAGAGAGGTCAAATCCTAGTGATTTCAATATGGTGTCTTCCTTTGGATCTTTGCTAGAAGTCATTTCCACATTTGACTAAAAGGTATTAAATCTAATTATAATTTTCAAGAACTTAAAGTTTGTCTTATCTATAGATTCTCCCGATTATAATTTACAAATGTTTAGTTTTTCTATGTGTAAATTTTTAAGCCCATACAAACCACAATCACACTTCAAAACCTATTATCGTTGAGCATTCCAACAACACCAAGCACCTCATATGTTTTGACCAAACTAAAATATTAGCCGAAACTAAACAGTATTTGACTAGGATTATTAGAGAAGCTATTTTCTTTTACATTTTTACTCCCTATTTAACCTTCCTCACCCTCTTTCCTTCATTCAAATTTATTCATTAATTTGTACCCTCTTTTTTTGTGTTCTCCTATTGATTCCTCTATGGTTTGTTGGTTTCTTTCCTCACTTGATGCCATTTCCTTGTTTCTTTTCTTCCCCTTCTCCTTTTTCCTTTACTTTAATTATTCTGCATTGATCCCTTTGAACTAAAATTATTATTAGCCATTTCTAACCTTAATTTTAGTATCATTATTATTGTCTTACTATTATTTTTAGCTCTTAAGATTGTACCTAGCAAGTGTAGAGGTATGCAACATGTATGAGTCCAATGTCTTGCTAGCACATAATCAAAATCAATCGAAATCAAAACATTGTTAATTATTCCTATTGCATTTTAAAACTAATGGCCAAATACAAACTTGATTATCATTCCTTCAACAAAAATTCATTCAGTGCTTTCATAAACTCCAGAAAATTTAATATTGATAAACAAGGTATGTTGAGTGGTTTCTTGAGCATAGTCCATTCTCTAACTTAGATATTGTCATGAATACATCTTTTGATACATCTGTAATTATGTATCTTCAACTGTTATAAGAATGATTATATTAAAATAGCAAATATTTAGCGATAATTTAATAAGATGTCATGGAAAAAAAAGATGTCACCTACTAAAATTGAAAGGACCCCTATTGTCTTAGGAATGCTTTAAATAAAACTTGTTAATACATTCTAAAATGGTCCTTGTCAATAATCCCCATGACCACACTTTTTGTAAAACTCCTACTTGGTGTACAAAACCTCCTAATGGCCCCCGTATTTGAAGCACAAACCAAATATCTCCTTTAAATGGCTTGTGTTGCGATTCAAGGACTCATTCATGGATCATGAGCCCTAAAATATTCATTTAGGTACTAATACCCTTTATTTTCTCCCATGACCATGGTTAAGGTCTTGAGACCCATCCCTTATGCCTAAAACATTCTAAGGATGCTAATACATCATTCATAGGATAAATTTTCTATCTAGAGGGTTTATGTGATGGTTTGAGGTGTCATTAATGAATTATGATCCTAGAAGATTAGCTTAGGTACTATGGCCCTTATTTTCCTATGTCAACAATGATCAAGGCCATGAGACCCATGCCAAGTACACAAAATCTCTCAATAATTTCCATATCGCATAATGAGGCCAATGATTTTGGTTTGTGTGGTGGTTTAAGGGCTAGTTTAGGGATCAGTGCCCTATAAGCCTCATTTTGGGCCTATAGCCCAAGACCCATCCCTTATGTGAAAAGACCCATCCATGATGAATAATACCCCTCAATATCATAGGGAGGAGAAATAGATGCATGGGGGATCTCATATTTAAGGTCTTCACCAAGATCTTCCATGGGAGAACACGATGTTTCTTCAACAATTCTTTCTTCATGTGCTTGAGCACACAAATCAATGAACCATGGGGGACATTCCATTTTTTTAACTCCTTAACTTAAAACCCCTATAATACCCATAACCTCTATGACCCATATCCATTGAACTCTATAATTTGAAATGCAACCCCTATAAACACTATTATTCTAATCCCTAACTTATAAAACCATTAACTCCTAACCTCTATAAACACTAGAATTCTAGTCTCTAACCACTAAAATTCTAAATTTAAATGAACTCTAAAATGGTATGAACCATAAACCTATGACCTATCATCCCTGACATATAATACCCTTCACTCATGCAATCCCTAATCCATGTAAATCCTATAATCCTAAATTCATGTACATGTACTCTCTATAATTCATATCTCTATATTCTCATAACTTCTTATCAACATTGTCCTTTAATTACTATCACAACTAACCCTTAATTCTTCCAATTTCTAAACCCTTGGTTGTTATAATAACCCTTAACCTCAAAAATATATAATGCAAAATTTGTAACCCCAATAATTCCTACAACCCATAAACCCCCCTAAGGAATATAACATTTAACATGTATAATTCCTAACCATTATAGCCACTTACCTTAAAACCACTAATAACTACAATTCCCAAGCCATATATCCCTTAGAAAATCTAACCTATAACATATAACATGAAACCCTTGACCCTCATAACCCCTTATAACTAACCCCTATAACCCTTAACAAATAACCCATCTAAATATTATGTTATAACTCCTAATACCTTAAAAATTTAACTTGTATCACTCCTAACCTATAACACTTATATAAATCCCTTATAACCCCTAACCATCATCCCTTATAACCTCTAAACCATCTAATCCTTAACCTTAAGGATAATCCCTAACCCATATAACCCATATAATTCCTAAACCCCAACCTAAATATAATTTATATTAATTTTAATTTATATAATTTATATTAATTATATTTATATTTATAATTTATAATTCATATTTTTATATTATATTTTTTTATAATTAATATAATATATATTATATTTTTTAATAAAAAAATAACAAAATAAAACAAAATATATGAAACCAAACCCACGCCTAGCCTACAGTGCGATCGACAGAGCCACGGGATATACCCTAGTTATCCCACAGTGCAAGTGACAGAGCCATGGGATATACCCTAGCTAGCCCACGGTGAGAGTGTAAGAGGAGACAGCCCTAGAGACAGTGGATACACTAGCTAGTCTACAGTGCAAGAGACAGAGTTGGATACCCTAGCTAGCCCACAGTTTGAGTGAAAGAGGAGACTCTAGCGATAGAGGACATGAGAAATGCCTCCAAAATCGGTAATTTTCATGTTAGTAATGGTTGATGCTAGAAATTTCATCCCTGATGAAGCTTTGATCTCCCACCTTCTTTTCTGAAATCTCTTTCCAACATCACCCTTTAACACATACCGATATTTATCATTAGAGGTTTAAGTTTTGGGCATATGGTGGCAATTTTGGCATGATGGAACTCAACCCTAAATATCTGAAATATTGATTATACAAGGTTGCATCTTAACTGTTTGATGAAACAGGTGAATGAAATTGTCTACATGAATGAGCAAAATATTATCATTGATTTGTTTGTATGACTGTGTTAAAGATTAGACCATGATCTAGAACCCTTCTCCATTACCATCCTTTGGGGTATTCTTGGTATGTTGATACATGTTCAAGTAAGGATGCACACTAATTAAAGTTGTAATGCAAAATACTTAAAATTTGTACCAAGAAACCAACCTGTAGGAGGCACCTATTTTACTAATTCATTTGTTGCATATCGAAGGTTTTGTATTGTTGGAGTTTATTCCAGCCGCATACCCTATTGTTTTACCTCTTGTTTGAGATAGAAGGAAAACTACAAGTTAATGATCCCATGGGAATTGGTTTACCCCTTTTCAAAATTGGTCTATTTCCTCTAAAGATTATGATAAAGAGACTAAAACCCAAGGGAAAGAATAATCTCTTATCTAATGAATATTAACAATGAATATCAAGACCCTACAAGAATGGTTCCTTATGGGAGAAACCTTCACCAACAAGATCAACTATAGCTTCACAAACGTAATCAATACCCTTGCTAGGATTCCTAAAATGGATATACAAAGAAATGCATCACATAGAGGAGAGGAGTTACCCCAAACTAACAAAGGAAGAAGGAGAGGAGTTACCCCAAAATGTCTTCCTTCCAAGTGGTAGTGTTTACCCTTCAATGGATTGATCTTGGTAGTTTGTACAAGACTTGAGCATTCACAATCAATCTTTATGTACCAAATAGAAACCAAGATAGAAGAGCTTCAAGAATTGACACCAACATCCATAAAGACAAAAACCTTATACATCCATATGCTCCAAGAAATATATGTCAATTAATCTCCAAGGAGTGGAAGCTCCAAAAATACAATGATGACTACAAAAGAGGAATGGATACTCCTTATATAGAGTCTTTCTCAACTCCCTTTACAATAGAATAATAATATCTCATGTGAAATTCTTAGATTTAGCCTAGGGAGGAGTGAAGAATTACTTCATCCAACTAACTAATATTTTTTTTAAATAAATAGGTGGTCAAGCCACATGTACAATACTCCAATCAAAATAGGCCCAAGAGAGTGGGATGCCTCGATAAAAGATGAAATAAGATGATTTAAAGGTGCAACATGTAGCCTCCAAAATCCTCCAAGTGGATAGATCCACAACCAACTCCTCAAAGTAGGCAATGAAAACCTCTTAGTTATCCTCCAAGGTGGACACGTAGCTCCCCAAAGTGAAAAATACCAACAAGTAATGAGTAGAATCACTCAAGAGTGGATGAATCCCCTAAATTAAGCTCCAATGGTCATGTGTGAGGTATCCAATGTGTAACGTGCTTCTCAAATAATTTCAATCATATACTCAAGTCAACGGAAGTCCAAGAAGGTCCATATTTGCTAAATATAATCCCCAATGGCTACGTAATGCATCCTAAGGAGGTCATCCATAAAACTATGTGACACGTGCCTCCAAATGCACAAACAAGTTGACCACTCCAATATTTGTGACGTGGAATGGCATGAGAGGTCCATGTGCATGAAGAATATCCCCAAACTGCCTATGCCATTATGACCAATGCCTTGAGAGTTGTAAGATTGCATCGAGAGTTGTGAACGAACTCAGGAGTTGTGAAGATACCTTAGGAGTTGTGAAAATTACAAATGTTATAATGAAGCCCATGCAATGTCCACTTAGCCGTAATGTCCATTCAACATTAATCCGACCAGTATGTAATCATGGCCTTTGAATAAGGGCTTGTCCCATTTGTCCTTTTTGGATGGAGTGAGTCAAGGTAATTAAAAAAAAATTCCTTTTTTGGATGGAGTGATTCAAGGTAATGGACAACAACAACAACAACACTTATCCCATTGTCAATAAATCACACCCATGCCTTAGCCTTTACATTTTTGTAGCCATCGATGTGTTACGAATCAATAACAACTCTCATATTTGTTACTTAAAAATGTACTCAATTGCTCGCTCCCTTTTGACATGTATAGGCCACATTTACCTTTCTATCGTTTCTTCTCCTTGGGTTGAGGAATCACATCCTCCATCTTATCCACCTCGGTTCCATCATCCCTAGTCGTGACCTCCATTGGTATTATCAGTGTTATTAGGGTCCACTTAAGTGTTCAACATAGGCATTGTAGTCTAGTATTGGTATATTCATGAATTTGAAATAATACCCATATTTCTGATGAGGGTAGTATTTTCAATGAGTTAAATTTCCAACTTTCTTGTTCATTTTTTTCAGAAATACCATGATTTGGGTTGTCTTTGAATTGTCCAAAAACTCTTAGGGTAAAGTTACATGAGAAAAATTCTCAACATAGAAGTGGAATCCTAATTTTTTGCATAGTTCCTATCGAGTTTGGGTCAATTTTTCACTGGAAAAAATATATGATATGAGTGCCCCTTATCCCACTCTAACCATTTCAAGTCCAAAGCTCAAAAATATGGAAAAAACTAGACAGGGAGAGTCATAGAACATGAATTTGTAAGAAACTAAAAATATCTCAAAATGCTTTGTCTTTCTTGGTGTTGATGTCATTTGACTCCAACCATGCCCCTATAATGCCTAGATATTATACCAATAGTAATAGAGCATAATACAATTGTGAAAGAGTAAAACTATGGTAATCATTATGAGCTTATTGTGATACTAATAGGATACTAGTAATGAACTAGTGTTACATCTTGATTGACTAATTGTTTCTGTCATTAATGGTGTTATAGGACGAACAAGAAAATAGGTATTTGTCAGATCTATCTTTAGTGAGTGAGGTAAGTTCAGGTAGAATAGAGGAAAGTGAGACATCTAATAGGTCTAATAGGCGGAGATCAACTAGAGGTGAGAAGATCAGAAGAAAATTCCATAGACGCATGGAATTTTTTCTTTCGAAAGGGGGATCATGTTCTTATGATCATGAGAGCATAGACGACATTGAGGTGCCCTTGAGGTACAAACATATAGTGAAACAATGGGTACCCAAGGATCTTCCTAAAATAAACACTTATTTTTGTGTAAACGAAAGGATATACTAGATTGCTCCATCACCATTACATGGTTTGGGGCTATTTTCCATGGATGGCATAAAGGTCTGTTACAACGGATTAACTGAATTGATGGAGTATGTCATACCATGTTATATCTACAAATATTGGATAAGAATAGTCCAATATACAAAAAGTATGCGAAGATATGGCTTGGCTGCAAATTATATACAGCTAAAAGACAATGATCAAAATAAAGGAGAAACTATCTATATTGACGGAAGGCCAAAAAAAATGAGGAATATTGCAGGGTTTATAAACATTACATGACCCGCGACCACAAATAAGTGACCCAATTGCGTATTTGAGGGGTGTGAAGGAAACCGTGTATTCGTATGTGCAATAAAATCAATAGTTGCAAGGGAAAAGTTATTGATTGATTACAATTTGAATCGAATAAATATAGATGTTTCTATGATGGGGGAGGTACTTATACTAATTTTTCCAACCTGTAAGCAATGACTCTCATATTTTATGATTTTAATTATGTTCTTTACAGTGTTAATCCATTTGGAGAGCTTCGGTCTGTTTAGTACTCAGCGTGTCTTATTTTTGTTATAAACATTTGAATTTCTCATACATTTGAATTTCTCATACATTTGAATTTCTCATAAATTTGAATTTATTTCTCATGATAATGATCATGGTTCTTATTTTACTGTAATGTGGCAGGATGATAGTGGTAAATCAAAAGCGACCTCAGAACAGGTAAATGAACAACAATTTTTGAATGCATTTAATGTGCATTTTATTTCTGAGGCGATCAATTCTTTTATTTGTTTACATAACTGAATTATCATTTATTTTGTCGAATATGTAGTCATCGGGACATGATGTTGATGATGATTCACTTGGCAAAATGGATTTATAAGAATCCCCCGACCCTGTGGTTTTAATTAGAAAAAATATCAATAAAGGAAACAAGGAACTAGCTCACTTGTTAGATATTCTATATCAAACTCCTGAGGTCGAAGAAAGGATCAAAGAAGTTATGACAAGGCTTAAGACATATAAGGTAATAACCATAATTTCAAGTGGTTTTATTTTTATGTCATAAGATCAATTATGAAAGATTGATTTTTAAATTTTACATTATCTAAACGAAAAAATGCTTTCTTTCTTATATAGAGATTTTTGGATCCTGCTAACACTGACATGCATGGTATCGGTAGTAGTGGCATTGAAAAGATTCCACAGGGTCCCAACACAGGCCCTCATATAGCTTCTAGGACGTATTTATTCAGATCTCCACCTTCCACACCATTATGTGGGAGCCACGACATGCACAACGAGGAAGCGGCTACACGGGTAGGCTCTAGAGGTGGTAACGGAGATGAGGTCGATGATTTGACAAACTATATGCTTTATTTTCCTAAATCAAGACGTGTGACCATCACAGGGACCCTTAATGTCACCTTTATGGTCAACAAGGAAGGGCCTCCATTAAAGCAAGTTAAAGTCCCAGGTAATTTTTAAAATTTTATTTTTTTCATGTTCTCTATGTAGACAAATATAAATCATCTAAATTATTATTTTTAAATTAATAATCATATAATCATTTTGCATGTAGGGAACAACGATTTTTACCAATCCTTAGAGAATAAGGCTTTGCTAATTTTTGGGCCCACCATACGAGAGAGGTGGAATTCCCATAATTCCAACCTCAAAAACGAATTGATGGATTATCTAGAAATCATTTTTGGTGTAGATACATTTAATAAGACCTTGGTCACCACTACAGCTAGCCAATATTTAAAATATACACAAGAAACATTTAGGAATAACTTGAAAAAAAATTATAGGTACGAGCATCCTCTGATGATTCCAAAGAGGGAGTGGAAGGCCCTCATTGAGGACGCAAAAGAGAAGAAATTGGCAGATGAAGGAAAAACACCCTCTAGTCCCAGAAGGTAAATTACAATTTCAATTGAATACCTTCAATTATTTTTAGATGTAAATAAAAGTGTGGTATATATTAGCATACTTGAAACTTTTGATGATAGGTTGACTGACACGTCAAAGGCCACAAAAACAAGGCTTGCCAAATGTGGCTAGCACAGGCTAGGCCAGGACGACTACTTGAAGTTGTAGTCACGAATTGTAAGTACCTAAATACCTTATTTGTATCACCTTAAAAATTTTAGGTAATTGCAATGAATAACATAAAAAATGCATACTCTTATGCAATGCAGGGTGACGAGTTTGGTACTGAAGCCATGGAGGAAGACCTCCAGCTTGGTTACAAGTATGGCTATAAAGTGGTAGTTGAACATTGAAAAATCTTGGGGCAGATACCAAGAACCACTTTGCAGGATAAGGTAAATAAAATTCAATACACATTAACCTTTATTATTAAAATCATACAGTCATGTTGGATATTATTAATATCTACAACTTTGTTTTAATCAGGGGAGCAACACTGTCAACAAACGCACTAGTATTGGAGAGAAGTGTGTTGATAGTAGTTTTCAACTAGAAGATGGTTATGATCCCATTCAGTCCCAATTTTCCACGGGGGCACAACCCCATGATGGTTCTACGACCGAGCTGGAACATGACAGTAATATGGCTATATTTTAATCATATACTTAATAATTTTGAAGCTATACATTTTGTACTTCTATTTTTTTTTACTTATACATTTATGATTGTCCTTATAAAATTTGTGGTCTCAATGGTAGAGAATGTTGTACTTGAGGCTCATACAGTTGAAGAGGAGCACACAGGTGAAACCATTCCAATGGTGCCAACCAGTGCACTAGATAAATAATGACATTGCAGGTGTTTTTTTTAATATTACTGAACTAGTTCAATGATATTTAAAATTTGGCCATTTAAATTTTGTATTTGTTTCTTTTGTAGGTGATGCCTCATCACATCGGCCTCCATTACATCATGAGTACCCCGTGACTAGGTGTTCTCTACGTGAGAGGACGCAATCACAATCAAATTTTGAAGAGCACCCAGAGAATGAAGACATAGATTTTGATGAAATGATTAGGAACTATACATCTAAGAAGAAGAGGTCGACTAAAAGTACTAAATGATGAT
The DNA here is from genome assembly GCA_009831015.1 of Picea engelmannii. NCBI lineage: Eukaryota > Viridiplantae > Streptophyta > Pinopsida > Pinales > Pinaceae > Picea > Picea engelmannii. Next base: position 1,189,903 of record ML778562.1, on the reverse strand, counting down.
GTACATGAATATTTTAATAATTATTTAATATAAAATCTATTTTCACCATATTCTGCTCACTCCAAATGGATCAAGGAAACATTTTATTTCATTGTAAACATTTGTGAATGTTGGTATGTATATATGTTTGTTTTTTTTTGTAAATATTTAAATAGATTTATATGTTGGGTATTGGGGAATTGAGAGTGATGTGAGGCAGAGGGAGGGGCCGTAAGATATTTTTCCTTCACATGGTTGGCCCTGTTTAGTAGAGAATAATTTATTGAAGTCATTTAATCTTGGAGCAAACCTCCCTCAATCCAACAGAGCAACAACAAAGTCAATGTTGACTTCGTTGTTGCTACTTCAAATCAAGGGAGGAAGTTTGATCAAATATTAAACGCATGGCTCCAATAAATTATTCTCGAAACCAAGAGGATCTCATTCATGTATGTTCTGACACTCTCATAAAAATGCATCTTAGAGTAAATAATGCACTACAAATATTACGTGTATTGATTGTTTAGATATTTATGGAGGTTGAATGATTTTGGCAGGTGCTTTAAGATCTTTCTTCGTCGATTGAGGGAAGCTCAAGACTAATAGAGGGTCATACGGCTAAAGAGAAATAGGTGGGTATAACCATTCCAACTGTACTTTCGATTAGTTCATCAGATCATGTGTGATTACTCCTTTCATCATATAAGTTTATATAGCCATCAATTCTAGTTATGTTTAATGTTTTATGAATTGTTATGTTCGATTGCTAAATTGAAGAATCACCATTTAGGTATGTATAATATTTTGATTATTTCCTCTATATATTATGGATGTTTCATTGTAGGTTTATGGTTAACCAATGGATAAATATAACATGAATGTATGGATAAATTCTAACATGAATGTATGGCTCCGAACATGCTGCCAAAAATGGTAGTTTATTTCTATCATTTTCATTCCTTTTTCTCACTCTTGTTTTCTCTCTTCCCTTCTCTCACACTCCCTCTCTCTCCCCCCCTTTTCCACTCTCTCCCTCTCCCTCCCTCCCTCCCTCTATACCCCCCTTCTCTCTCTCTCTATACCCCCCTCTCTATCTTCCTCTCTCCCTCTCTCTCTCCCCCACTCTCCCCCCTTTCTATTACATCTCTCTACCTCCCTTATTTGTCTATCCATCCCCCCTCTCTCTCCCCCTCCTACTTCTCTCTCTTTTTCTCCCTCTTTCCCTCTCTCTCTTTACCTTTCTCTACCTCCCTATCTCTCTTTACCTCCTCCCTCTCCCTCTCTATCTCCCCCCCTCTATCCCCTGAACCCCAAACAAAGGGGGGATAGCCGACCCAACAATGGAAATGGAGAGAATAAATATGAAAAAATGAGGTGCATGTTATTTTTTCCATTAAAAATTAAAATTACAACGCTTGTTGGATCTCTCGCTCCCTCCCCTTCTCTCCCTCTCCCCTTATTACACATCTACGTCACCTCATCAAAATAAAATATCATAATAATCATAAGTAATTCCTACCCTCCAAAAAGTTTTACCATGATTTGACTACATCCACACCTCCAAAAGATCATATGTCCCTTTCATTCAATCCATCATTGTCTAATCATTATTTATTTTTCACCCATTCATTCTCAATGATGGAGAGAGTGAATGGGATACAAATAAATAGTCACAAGACAATGATGGATTCAATGAAATGGAAATATGACCATTTGGAGGTGTGGATGTAGTAAAATCATGGTACAATTTTTTGTGAAATTGATTAAAAATATTTTTCTTTGAGTTTATACTTGAACAGTTCATTCAAAGGAAAAATGAATGCAAATGATGTTACCTTTGCAGCGCATTTTCTGATCTCCACCCCTTCCCAGAAAATATAGAATATAACCCTAATCATAATCTGATATGATCTGACACTCCAAAGGGTGCATTGCAATATCACATATTTCCACCTCAAATGGTCATTTCAACTCGAGTGTATTGCAATCTCATGATGCCTGGGCCTCCAAACGGTTCGTTGCAATCTCACTATCTCTCCGCCTCCAAATGGTCCTCCTTTACGCAACAATACAATTGTGTTCCTTTGGTACAAGATGGAAGTTAAGTAGTATGGCTATCTATATCAATTAGAATAACATGGTTATATAATATCCTCTCTTTAGTGCAAGACTCAATATAACCATCATAAACTAGAGGACAACTTAGGTCAAAGGGATTGAGTTTTTGGGTTATGATGGGATTGCAAAAATTAGAGCTTCCACCGAAACAATCTTAAGCTAAAAAACACTTTCCTTAACATCCTTCTTGTATAAAAAGGTATCAATATGTATTGAATTAGCTAATGAGAAGTGTGAACCAGTCTTTAGCAAAGTATCTTTGGGGGAAACCCAAAGTAGATAAGATCTATCATTGGGAACTTTAGGCATTTTCTCACTTCCTTCTGGGAAGCAAATGTCATCCAAATGGTAGGTTCCTAAGGGATCATCCTTTCTTAGTGCTTGGGTTGATCCTTGGATATGTTCCTTGGTGGTTGATATAAGTCCCTAGATGTGTCTAGGGCCCCTGGATGTGTTCTAGGGGATCCTATCTCAGTGCTTGGATTGATTCTTGGATGTGTTCCTTGGTGGTTGATATAAGACCCTAGGTGTATTCTAGGGCCCATGGATGTGTTCCAGGGAACCCTTTCCTGATGCATGGGTTTAGGGCCCCCGGATGTGTTCTGGGGCAACCTGGTCTTTGACCAGGTAGATCTTGGTGTAATACCAAGATGTGTTGATGCGTGATCATCTTCCTCTCCCTCGGGATGGTCCATGAGACCTAAGAGTTCCTATGAATATTGGCATGACCACATTTTTTATGGACCCCCTTATGCAGTGATGATAAATTTTATAGATCATTATGAGACTCATGTGGACATATTTTTCCATTATGGGCCCCCCCTTGACTTTGTCTTAAAAGGTACCCCTTGTTGTTTTATGTGATTGAGGTTTTATTTATGTGATTGGGTTTTTATATGTGTTTAGGGTTTTTATAATTAATATTAATATTAATTGACATTTTAATTAATATTTATATTAATTAAATATCAATATTTAATTATAATTTTAAATTTCCCTAACCCCTCTCCCTAACTATAAATAAGACCCTACCCTCTAGCATTCTATTACACCCACACTCACTCACTCCTCACACTCCTATTTGTTGTGACTACCTCAGTTGTTCTCTCTTGATGATGGTGTGGCCTCCTTTTTGGACTATCTTTTTAGATTTGATGTTTTTTTTGTTGGTGCGGCCTCTCCATTTGATGTAACAGTTTTATATCTGAGTTTTGTTTGTTGGTGCAGCCTCTCTATTTGATGTAATAGTTTTAGATATGATTTTTGTTGGTGCGGCCTCTCCATTTGATGTAACAGTTTCAGATCCGAGTTTGTTGGTGTAGCCTCCCCATTTGGTGTAACAGTTTCAGATTATTGTTTTATGTGATTGAGGTTTTATTTATGTGATTGGGGTTTTATATGTGTTTAGAGTTTTTATAATTGATATTAATATTAATTGACATTTTAATTAATATTTATATTAATTAAATGTCAATATTTAATTATAATTTTAAATTTCCCTAACCCCTCTCCCTAACTATAAATAAGACTCTACCCTCTAGCATTCTATTACACTCACACTCACTCACTCCTCACTCTCTTGTTTGGTGCGGCTACCTCAATTGTTCTCTCTTGATGATGGTGCGGCCTCCTTTTTGGACTATCTTTTCAGATCTGAGTTTTGTTTTGTTGGTGCAACCTCTCTATTTGATGCAACCGTTTTAGATCTTAGTTTTGTTTGTTGGTGTGGCCTCTCTATTTGATGTAACACTTTTAGATCTAAGTTTTGTCGGTACAGCCTCTCTATTTGATGTAACCGTTTTAGATCTAAGTTTGTTGGTGCAGCCTCCCCATTTGGTGTAACAATTTCATATCTGAGTTGTTTTTGCTGCAGTTGTCTTGTGATGGACCATACCTTGGTAAAGCTATTCCTAAGTCCTTATGACGGAGATCAATCCCTAGAGGTTTGATCCATGAACCTAAAACTATTTATGAGCATATTATAAAGGTTTTCATCCACACATGTGACAGGTACATCTTTCTTAGATTAGGAGGTAAGCTTGAGGTTTGTCTTTCCACTCAGAAATTTTGTTTATACTCGTAATTTAATTTAGATTTGTTTATTTCTTTTCTCATATATTTTGATCTTAAGAACATAAA